>BPVZ01000003.1:5570159-5583277 GCA_020521535.1 Rubroshorea leprosula | reverse complement strand
GAAAGTAAGTAAAAACATAGTTAAGCAGGGTATCCTCCTTATCCAGCACTCTGCCTGTGTCATCTTTTAATTGATAGATATAATTATTTTGTCTCTACTTGGGAGCAACAGCATGAAAGTATCTAGTATTCTTGTCCCCAAAGTTAATCCAATTAGCATGGGCCTTTTGGAACCAATGAGCTTCTTCTTGAGCCCATAAGGTGTTGATTTTCTTGATTAGGCTTGTTTGTTGTTCAATATTGCTGACAGATTGGTTCTGCTGCAAAGTTTCTAATTCCTGCTGCAGTTGATGAAGAGCCTCATGTGACCTTATAGAGGTCGTTTTGCTCCAATTCTGCAGATTTTTCTTAAGATTATGCAATTTAGACGACAAGGTGAAGAGAGGGGAACCTAACCTGTCAGTGGTCCATCCACTAGAAATCACTTCAGGATAGCCATCGTGCAGTTGCCACTTTAGTTCGAAGCGAAACCTCCTCCTCTGCTTTCTGGGAATGGCGTGCAGGCATAACATGAGTGGGCAATGATCAGATCCCATTCTGGTGCAGTGGAATAACTGTGCGTTCGGGTAAAGCTGATGCCATGTATCATTCATGAGAACCCGATCCAGCCGTTCGCTAGTATTTTCGCTTCCCTGTCTCCCATTGGTCCATGTATAAGTTGACCCTTTGAACCCAATCTCCCTTAGCGAGCAAACAGCCATTAGTTCATTAAGGATGACTCTATCCAGTACTGTCGGAGGTCTCTTTCCGCGCTTATCAGCACTGTCACCTACAAGATTAAGATCCCCCATTAACAACCAAGGGATTGACGTGTTTCGTCGCATGCCCATCACTCTATTCCACATGGATCTTCTGAATTGAGTGTTAGGTTCCCCATAAACAAATGTAAAGTGCCAAGAGAGAGCATAGTCAGCTGTTGAACAACAACCATCAAAGAAAAATTTATCCGACTCAAAAAGAGAAATATGCACATCTTCAGTCCACCACAAGGCTAAACCCCCCGAGCGACCTTGTGGGTCGTTATACACACTAGAGGAAAACCGAAATTGTCTTCGTAGTCGCTCCAGATACTGACGGGATTGTCTGGTCTCCATCAAAAACACCAAGCAAGGGCTATATTTGAAGAGTAGGTCCTTTAGTGCCCTTTTCGTCAGGGCTTGCCCAAGGCCCTGACAATTCCATGATAAGATATTCATGGCGGGGGTGGTGGCTGCCTAGGGCCAGCCACCCTAACCCCTTCATCTTGTATGACAGGTAGTGTGTGCTCGGTTGATTGTGATGGAGCAGAGAAAAGAGTAACAAGGTTACCTGGAGCTGAGTCAACAAGCATTTCTGTTGGTTGAAAGGGGGGTTCGTCATATGGCTTCTGAGTAGGATGAAAAGATTGAATTGAGGCAAACCGAAAATCTGGGCGTGCTCGAATTTGGCGATTCAAAGCTTTAATTTGTATTTTGCGGCGAACTTTGTGCACCAACACAGATTCCTCCACATCTGTAAAAAAGCAAGGTAGTTCCTTAGGATCAAACACCGACCTTCCATGGGATAGAGCTTCCTGTAGCTGAGTTGGGGAGCATGAGGACTCATAACATCCGAAGGCCTGTAATTTAGGTCTCTTGGAAGCGTCATCCCCCGCTTCCTCCTTCCTGCTGCGTTTCTTTGTTGGAGTCAGCTCTGCATCAAGATGCAATTGAGTTTGAATCTGGTGGGATAAGATAGATCCTACTTGTGTTAGATCCATAAGAAACCTCATGTCTGGTCCATCAGAAGCCTTGGGGGGAGAAGTAATTGGGCCTAGCTCTCTCGGCCCAATATTGGTGCATTTCAAAGAGCCAAAAGCTTCTTGGGGGTTATCGTTTGTCTCTTTTGCATTCAATGATGCTGCATGTATAGACGGATTGTCAGATGGGAGTAATGATGATTGAGGGCATCCAGTGTAATCTTCTGAAGATGGCAATCCAGTTTCATTAAATGGAGGAGATAAGGATAGTGGAGAAGAAAGTGTCACGCGAGTATCGTCCCAGTGAGCTACACGCTCCGCCCGTGAGTTGATTGGATCAGCACACAATTCCCCCTCTGCAGTCGCCTCCGGAGGCTTTGTGTATTGTGTAGCCGTACTGGGGGCCATAGAAGACAGATTAATTGTGTGCATTGGCTTTAAAGATTGAGGGGACCTTCGAACCGCCCCAAAATGCCGCCGGGGGGAGTAGGCTGGTGCTCTCAAGGAAGGGCCATATGCAGGACGAGCTTGAGAAATATAGTTTCCATCTTCATCTGTCCAGCGATAATCCTCACATGTTTTCATGGTATGATCAATCATGCCACACCGATAGCAAAAATCAGCAAGCTTTTCATATTTAAACTGAGCCAATTTCAATTCCGCTTCTAAGCCGGCTATTTGGAAACTGGTTAGAAGAGGAACATGGAGGTCAATTTCCACTCTCAGTCTTAGGAAACTCTCCTGTCCCCCCAAGGTAGAATCATCCCAAGAGATAAGACGAGGAAATAGTGAGCCTATTCGTTTAGCATTTTCCACTGTCATAGCTTCTTTGGGCAAGCCATGCACCTGTACCCAGAATTCCGTTCTGGAGAAATCGATCTCATCAAAACGTTGAGAGCTAGGCCAATCTTTGAGAATAAGATGAAATCCCTTCACTGACCAAGGGGAACTATTAAAAATCCTCTGTTTTTCTTTCTCATCAGAGAGGATAAACACATAAGTATGCTTGGATTGCTCATGAAGCTCCAGGCCTCCTTTTGGACCCCAAGCACTTTTAAGAATGCCATACACCAAACCACTGCGAATGTCCTCGTGCGTGGTGACCAACCGTCCCGCAAAAGAGAAGCGATGCAGTTCACCGGCTCCGTCTTCGTGGGACGATTCCAACCTTACCACGAGGGTGTGGTCTAACGAAAGGGAAGCAGTTGCTCCCTCCTGAAAGGGCTCCCCCATCGCTTCTACAAGGAGTCTTAACTCTCAGCTGTTGGATAAAATTAAAGCAGTAGTTGAGACGACTTTAATGCTCTGCAGACGGTTTTGCTTTGTACAGCCCCAATAAAACAAATCAGGTGATTCAAGCAAGAAGAAACACCAAAGCTATTCCCGGATTGAACTAACGAGCACAGATGGAAGCGAAAAGTTGGATCACTAAACCTGAAGGATTCACCTCAGGATCTTCTTCATGGGAAGCCCTAGAGAGAAAGTCCTAGAACCGGCTCCCGTCTGGTTTTTACCATTTTTAATTTTACACACCTTTTAATATCTACTTAGTTTAGTTATTAAAACATAATATAAATATAGTTGAATTAGTTAATTCCTATATCTTATATTTAACACTTATCCATTTATAATTATCCTTGAGTCTAACTATTTATGGAGACTCAAAATGAACTTAACCATTTCTCCTCTTTTTTTATCCTTTTTATTGCTTAATTATTTGCAAGAAGAAAAAGGGAACTTCTTCAGTGCAACCGAGCGACCATGTCAGCTATGTCTTGATCCATTAAAATTTGATAACTCAATATTTTTCAGGCTAGCAATGCTCACGGACGATAAATGCCAAGCATTTTAAAATTGTTTTCTCTCAAATGTAAAGCTTCGTTTGCTTTTTTCTTGTATCCAAAATACATCAATCTTATTTTGCTGAAGCTTTGAATCCAAGAACCAAGTTCGTTTAGCCATGCTACCAATTCTGGAACTAGATCCAAAATTATCAAGAATCTTTGTTGGAAATAGAAAAGAAGAAGAATAATTTGAAGAAAGGTTTATTGTTTTCTTGAATAATACTGTATGTACAATGATCTATATATAAGTGTTTACAAAGAAAATATTCTAAGGTATAAAGTACACAAAAAGAATATTCTAAAGTATAAAATATTTACAATAATTCTAAATATAATTGTGTTCAGATCTTAACATCTCCCCCTCAAACTCAAAGTGGTTGTGATGAAACTAACTTGAGTTTGGAAAGAAGAGTACGAAAGCGTTCAGGAAAATGAGCCTTGGTATAGAGGTCTGTTGGTTGATCAGCGAAGCTAATAAAAACCAAATGAACAGTTCCTTGTGCAACATGATGGTGAACAAAGTGACAATCAACCTCAATGTGTTTAGTGCGTTCATGGAAGATATCATTATGGGCAATCTACAGAGTACCTTGATTATCACAATATAAATTAGTAGAAGAAGGCTGAGGAATGCCCATATCTTCAAGAAGCCATCATAATGAAAGAAGTTCTGATGTGGTATCACCAAGAGCTCTATACTTAGCTTCAATACTAGAGCGAGATGGAATAGTTTGTTTCTTACTCCGCCAAGAGATAAGAGAATTACCAAGGAAAAGACAGTAGCCAGTGGTAGATCGACGATCAAAAAGATCACCAGTCCAATCAACATCAGAGTAAGCGCGAAGCACAGGAGAAGAGTTGGTAGAAAAATGGAGTCCATGAAATAATGTTCCCTTAACATAGCGAATAATGCGAAGTACCGCTACATAATGAGTGGAGCGAGGAGCAGCCATAAACTAACTAACAATGTGAACTGCATATGCTATATCAGGGCATGTCGTGGTAAGATAAACCAAACTACCAACCAATTGCCGATAACAAGTAGGATCAGAAAGTGGAGAGCCATCCATAGGCGTAAGCTTGACATTAGGTTCAAGACGTGTAGAAACACTCTTACCATCACTGAGTTTAGCTTTAGAAACAAGATCGGAGGCATACTTTACTTGAGAAAGCAGGTAGCCATCATTTGAGAGGTGACTTCAAGCCCCAAGATATAACTCAGAACACTAAGATCCTTTATCTCAAATTTCTGACTGAGAGATTGTTTTAGCTCCTCAACACTTGCGATATCATCTCTAGTAATAATCATGTCGTCAACATAAAGAAGTAAAAGAACCATACCCCGAGCAGTCTTACGAATGAACAAAGCTGTATCATGTGGACTGGAAGTAAAACTAAACTCACTCACAGTAGCACTAAACTTGGCATACTAGGCTTGGGGGGATTGCTTCAACCCATATAATGCACGTCGCAATCGGCATACCTTGTTTGGAGAATGGGTGAGCCCAGGAGGTGGTTTCATATAAACTTCTTCTTCGAGGTCACCATTAAGAAAAGCATTTTTCACATCCATCGGAAACAATTTCCATCTCTGTATAGCAGCGATAGCAAGCAAAATGCACACAGATGTGAGACGAGCAACTGGAGCAAATGTTTCCTCATAGTCTATTCCATACTCTTGTGTAAAACCCTTGGTAACCAAGCAGGTCTTATAGCTCTCTACAGAACCATCAGATCTTGTTTTGATCTTATACACCCATTTACAGCCTATTAGAGACTTGTCAGCAAGGAGATCAACTAAATCCCATGTACGAGTGTTCTAAAGAGCCTGTAATTCATCTTTCATAGCTTGTTGCCAAAAAGGGTTAGAAGAGGCCTCTTGATAGGATTGAGGCTCATGTAAAGAAGTAATAGCAGGAAAACAATGATAATCAAGAAGGTAGTTGGGAGGGTTTCTTACCTGAGTAGGATGACTCGAGGATGGGGCAACAAGCTCAGATGCAATGCCAATAGGTGATACAAAAGAGGAAGTAGAAGATGGGTCAGAATTATCTAATGCATTACCAACAGGCAAATCATCTTCTATAGAACTAGATGGAGCATGTGGTGAGGCATTGTAGAGCTCATCAAATGTACCTGCATCAAAATCACTAGGAAATAGCTTAATAAAAGGATTAGTAAAAAATGGAGGTTGATGAAAGGATGACACCTTGAAGTTTGACAACGATGAAAACATAGTGTGTTCCCAAAAAGACAACATGATGTGAAACTTGGAGTTTTTTGTGACACAGGATCCCAACAACGATATCCTTTTTGTGTAATCCCATAACCCAAAAAACAACATAATTGAGCTCTAGGCTCTAACTTATTATGTTCATGAGGTGGAAAAAGAACAAAACATGCACAACCAAAACCTTAAGAAGATTATAGGTACGAAGAATACCATGTAAACACTTATATGGAGATTGGTTATTAAGGACTGATGATGGAATGTGATTAATAGGATAAACAGCTGCAAGAGCAGCTTCACCCCAAAATTGCTCTAGAAAAGATGATGAAATGAGCAAAGCACAAACAGAATCAGGGATGTGTCTGTGTTTGCATTTAGCTGGCCCATTTTGTTCAGAAGTGTAAGGACAAGATTGTTATGTTAAGGTACCCTGTTCTTTCAAAAAAGACTGAAGTTTAATACCAAGATATTCAATAGCATTATTTGTCACGCCCCAAGACCCAAATTCGAGGCGCGACAGACGCCGTACACTCGTGAGACGGGTCCCACAAGTGCACAAGGCTCGGAACTTATCATATCACACTCTGATACCATCAAAATCTGAAGATCAAATCTTTAAAATTCTCTCATATCATAAAATCTCCAAATACAAGATCATGATTCATATCTAAAATTTATATCCAATTACAATATGGCTAGCTTTCTAACTCGTCACTTCCCGTGGTTTCCCCGTCCTCGATTTCACTTCTTGAAATGGTGGACAAGGAAAAACTATGAGATAAACTCAGTAAGTAAATATGGAGTGCCCCTTATCAAACTTAAAGCATGCCAACACGTACAATCATGAAAACAGATACAATACGGGCACAAAATAGACGTCTCCTCTATAGGTCATGGCCAGCGTTTATAAACCTCCCACTGGCGGGCACACGATTTGCTGGTGTATAACCCCCACTAGTAGGGTTGAACGAACCGGCTCTTTCACTAACATGTCGACATGTGCTAGCGTTTATAAACCTCCCACTAGCGGGCACACGAATAACATGACCATATCGGAGACAAAACAGGCAGAAGTTAATAGGAAAATCACAATTCACAATCACTTTCAGATCATCAGGACAATCACTTAAATTTCAAGTAGGCATGCTCAATTTAATGAAAAGCGTAAAACATTTCACTTCAAATCAGTCATACTTGTGTAAAACGGGTTTAGTCCCGCCACCACTTCAAAAACAAATCAAAACATGCTTTTAAAACAGTACGGGCATTACCATAAATTTACTTACCTCACTTGCATAAAACCGAGCACTCAATCTCAATGCTAACTGACAGAATGATTGGGAACCTAATCAAAACACCTCAAAATTAATATCGAACTATCACACATTCAAACTGAAATCATCATTAGGATCATTCCTAATCACATGCTATTTCTATCAATCTCCACATGATCAAATATCTCCAAGATCATTCTCATATCACAAACTAATCATTTAAATTCCTGTTAATTGTTGGCCCTCGGGGTGTGAACAGTGTCGGTGAACAGTACCCGTGAACAGTAACCCCGACTTCCACAAATTGGCCAAAACACTAGCTTATTCTACAGGATTTTCTCCAACAATCACACAACAATCTAAATCAAGCTAATTTACACTTAAACCAAGCTTAAAACATGCTCAAAGGCTACTGGAATTTCCCCCATTTTTCCAACACAATTCGGACATACAAGGCAGCAAACTAAATGGACAATTTAAGCCTTAAAAGGCTATCACATACCAGAATTTACAAGCAAGGAACCGGAGCTAGCAGATTGGGGGAAGGCCGGCGGCATGGAAGAAGAAAGCTCACGGCTTTAACCCAAAATTCAAGGAAATAAGAGCAATTAACATAAACCCAAGGCAATCAAAGCTAGAGAAGGGAGATTCATGGCTGTTTCTTACCAAAAAACTGAACAAATCACACCCACAAAGCAGGAGCAGCCGAACGGTGAGGAGCAGAGCAAGGCAGATCCGAGATTTTTGCAGCAGAGGGGAAGATTTCAAGGCTCAAATCTGGTTTTTGGACAAGAAAAGAAGGAGGAATCCAAGCTTTCTCATCGGTTCCCTCAAGCATGGCTAGGTTCCCCTTTTTTTTTTGGCTGCAGCGGGAAGAAGAAGAAGAAGAAGAGCAGAATTGGGCTGGAGAAAAGAGGAAAAAGGAGAAAAGAAATAAGCCATCCTTATCCAAATTCTTTCCCCTTTTAAGTCCCTCAGCTTTCAGGATATTCACATTAGGCACCAAAACAATCTTTTCTCACAATCAAGTCCCTAACTCACTTATTTATTCTAGAAATTTTTGGGGTATTACATTATTAGTTCTCAAAACTTTAATAATTTTAGAGAATTGAGTTTTGATCATGGTAGCAAAATCAATATAAATTTGTGATAATTCAGAGTAATTTTTCATAAGGTATATCCAGGTAAAATAAGTATGATCATTAATAAATAACACGAAGTACTTGGAACCCCCCATGGTGGGTGTAGGAGATGGACCCCAAACGTCAGAATGCACAAGATCAAAAGAAGCAGTAGAATGAGAGTGACTACTTGAAAAAGATAAAGCTGGTTGCTTTGCAGATTGACATGACACACAATGCAAGGATTCATTTGGAACTAACCCTAATAAACCACGAGAGATAAGTGGACGAAGTTTACCGACTAAGATATGTCCAAGCTGTGAGTGCCACAAATGGAAAGAAGAAACGTTAGCAGCAACATAAGCTTGCAAAATTTGTTGGTATGGAGTTTGTCATGCCTCAGAACCCAAATTCGGGGACATGACAGACGCCGTGCACTCGTGAAAGGGTTTCACAAATGCACAAGGCTCGGAACTTATCCAATTCACATTTGATATCACCAAAATCTGAAGATCAAATTTTATAATTTGCTCTAATATCATAAAATCTCCAAATACACTTTAGTTTACAAGATCATGATTTATTTCTAGAATCTATATCAATCTCGAAATGGCTAGCCTTCTAACTCGTCACTTCCCATGGTTTCCCCGTCCTCGGTTTTGCTTCCTGAAATGGTGGACAAGGAAAAACTATGAGATAAACTCAGTAAGTAAATATGGATAGCCTTTAATTAAACTTATAGCATGCCAACCAGTATAATCATAAAAACAGATATGAGTACGGAAACGAAATGAACGTCTCCTCTATAGGTCATGGCCAGTGTTATAAACCTCTCACTGACAAGCACACGATTTACTAGTGTATAATCCCACTAGCAGGATAACAAAAACGAACCGGTTCTATTAGTAACATGTCAACATGTGCTAGTGTTTAACCCCCACTAGCAAGGTCACTAATAACATGACCACATCGGAGACAAAACAAGTTGAAGTTAACAGAAAAATCATAATTCACCAATCACTTTCAAATCATTAGGACAATCAATTAAACTTCAAGTAGGCATGCTCAATTTAATGAAAAGCATAGAAAGTTTACTTCAAATCAGTCATACTTACTTTTGTATAAAACAGGTTTAATCCCGCCACCACTTCAAAAACAAGTCAAAACATGCTTTTAAAACTGTACGGGCATTACCATAAATTTACTTACTTCACTCGCATAAAATTGAAGCCTCGATCTCAGTGCTAAACTGACAAAACGATCAAGAACCTAATCCAAATATCCAAGAATTAATACCGTACTATCACAAATTTAAAGTGAAACTTCATTAGGACTATCCCTAATCACGATGCTATTCCTATCAATCTCCACATTTGTTCTCATATCACAAACTAAACATTTAATCCCTGTTAATTGTTGACCCTCGGTGTGTGAACAGTAATCTGTGAACACTGCCCGTGAACAGTACCTGTGAACGGTAACTGATATTTCCAGAATTCAACTACAGCCAGCTAAAAGACCAGAAAAATGGATATTTCATCAGATTTTTCTGAGCAGAAACGGACTAAAAAGGAGCAGAAAACAGTAGCAAATTGCAGAATTTTCTGCGTGAACAGTAACTGGTTCGCGTGAACAGTGACTGCACTTCCAAAATTGGCCAAAACACTAGCTAATTTCACGGGATTTTCTCTACAAAAATCATAGCTGTCAATTAACACTCAATCACATAAATCCCACTTGAATTAGTGGTTAATTTTATCCTAAAGCTACCGGAATTCATCCCCAATTTTCAGCCAAATTCGGACATCACAAGGCAGCAATTTTAAATGGATAATTTTAGGCTTAAAAGGCTGTCCATACCAGAATTTAGCAGCCAAAAACCGGAGCTGCAGTTGGGGGAAGAGGCCGGCGGCAAGTGCAGGGGGGAATTCATGCAATCTACCAAAATTAGGAGAACCAAGAGCAATTAAGGTAAACCTAAGGCAATTAAAGCTGGAGAAGGGAGATTCATGGCTGTTTCTTACCAGAAAATCAAAGCAATTCGCCCCCACAAAGCAGGAGCAACCGGCGGTGAGGAGCAGAGCAAGGCAGATCCGAAATTTTCTCTGCAGGGGGGGAGGTTGCTAAGCTCAAATCTGGTTTTTGGACAAGAAAAGAAGGATAAAATCAAGCCTCCTTACCGGTTTTCCAAGGCATGGCTGGGTTCCCTTTTTTTTTTTTATTTTCTTTCGGGTGGGCTGCAACGGGGAAGAGATGAGCAGAATCTGGCTGAAGAAGAAAGAGGGAAAGGAGAAAAAGTTCAGCCATCCTTATCCAAATTTTCCTCTTTTAAGTCCCTCCAGTTTGGATGTTTTAGCTAATAAGCCCCAAAATAATATTTTCTCACAAGTTAGTCTCTAACTCACTTATTTATCCTAGAAATTTTTGGGGTATCACAGAATTTGTAGAGACTCTAATTCAATAGCACAAAGCAAGGTTTGGATGAATCGATCATTTGGAAATGATGGTGTATCCATTTTATTATTAGGAATATGCAAATAGTTTAGCTCATATAAATGCCCCACCTTGTGACTAGTTCCAAGAAGTTGTCCTGTCCGTGGGTCCTGAACACGACAATCATGAGCAAAAATTGTTACTTAAAGACCAAGATCACATAATTGACCGATAGATAGAAGATTATAACTAAGTTTTGGAACTAAGAAGGCATTTGGTAAAGTCAATGACTTTGTAGAAATAGTGCCAATGTGACTAACATTCATAGGGGAACCACCAACAGAATAAATATCTAGAAAGGAATTATTTGGTGACATTGAAGAAAAATGCGTAGTAATTGAAGACATATGGTTACAACAACCATAATCAAAATACCAAGGTTTGGTACCTGGAGCAGTAGATAAGGCAGTAGGAACATTAAAAAGATTTAATATCACTTGTTTTAGGGATTCAAGGTTGACATTAGATTGGCCTATCACTTTTTTGTCAACCATAGCAGTAGTAGGATGAGTTACAATCCTTTCAAAACTCGCCATAGAATCAGTAAAACTTACAATACTGAAAAAACTCTAATAAAATGAAGAAATAGATGCCAAGATTGAAATAATAAACTAACAAAATACCTCAGAAAGGGCTTGAGAATCGAGGATAAACAATCCAGTATGCAAGAGAAGAGATCCCAACGACAAAGTTTCAGATCTGCAATGGAATTGAAAATCCAACTCCAAAAACCAAACAACGATGATAAGAGAAAAGAACCAGGAGCTTATAGCTCTGATACCATGTTGGAAATAGAAAAGAAGAATAATTTGAAGGTTTATTGCTTTCTTGAATAATACTATATGTACAATGATCTATACATAGGTGTTTACAAAGAGAATATTCTAAGATATAAAGTATACAAAAGAATATTTTAAAGTATAAAATATTTATAATAATTCTAAATATAATTGTGTTCACATCTTAACACTCTTGACACCCCACCACCATCATGTAGTCTCGCAACAGGCTAAGTGTCGTTGCCCCGGTGTAGGGCTCCTAGGAGCCTTAGAGGCTTAGAACATTCTAATATACAAACTCTGTGGTTGCTATCTCTAGTATTTAATTCCCACCACCACTCTCTTCCATAGCCTCATATGAAATCTTGATCTTTTGCCTAGAACGGTTGAAACTTTTCATTGAATGGTAACAAGGAGAAAACTTAAAGAAAAAACTGGCTAGGGAAATGAAAAAATGGAATGATTTCTGTTATTGGGTAAGAAGGAATTAATCTAATTATTCCCTAGAATATTGCTACGTGAAACTGATTTCTTTTAAGAAATAATATTCGATAGCCTAGAGCAGATTTGTGGACATCCCTCCTCAACTACCCTTCCATAGCCTCATATGAAATCCCGATCTTTCACATAGAGCATGTAGTTCAAACTTTTCATTGAATTAATCTTATCACGTGGTTTCACTAAAGAAATATTAAAAAGAGAGAGAGAGAGAGAGAGAAATTAGATGAGAAATTAAATTACTAGTATTTATATATATTATATGATAAATTATATAATAAAAAATGGCCAAAACCCCTATTTGCACCCTCCATTTAATTCTTTTCCCAGTCAACACCTTCCAAAATTTTTCCTCCCTATTCACACCCTTAACTTTTCAAAATTCGTGAAAAACTCAATATTTTAACGCGCTATAACGGCACTATTAAAAAATGCACTACATGACACCCAAAAATTGACATGGCACTATGTGGAGTTGGTAATCCAATGTGGATCCCTTTCTTGATAATGTGGCTTATTTTGTACACACGTGAACACCACATGTATAGTGAGATTAACAAAAAATTATAATATGTGGTACCAAACAGTAACATAAACGTTATGTCACCTTATTAATCTAATGTGGACTTTTTTTTAATGCTGTGGCATTTCTTCATCTTTTTCTTTCCCCCTCATCCTCGGCATCATCTTCACCATCCTCTTCTCAATGGGTTCTACGGAACCCAGATTCTGGGTTTTGACCTTTTTTTTCATTTTTTTATTTTGAATGTATTTATCTTAGTTTCCTATTTTATGCAAAGCAATTTGGAATAATTTTTTTTTTTTGGAAAGGTGAGTCTTTTTGCTTGGAGATTGTTTCTGAACAGGTTGCCAATTTGAGTTCAAGTGGGATTAACATGAATGGCAATAACGGTTTTTTCATTTTTCGTGGGAAAGGGGTGGAAGATGCATATCACGTTTTTTGTGCAGTATTCATTTACTTATAATTGTGTGGATGAAGATCTTAGCTTGTAGGCATTTATGTAAAACTGGGTTCCACGAGGAACTCAGAACCTGGGTCCCACGAGGAACTCAGAACCTGGGTCCTACGAAGAACTCAAAACCTGGGTCCCGTGAGGAACCTAGGAGGATGAGGAAGATGATGCCGGGAAAGAAGAAAATGA
>BPVZ01000003.1:5517963-5534468 GCA_020521535.1 Rubroshorea leprosula | reverse complement strand
AAGATACATTGATTTTTCTGGTGTGATTTAGTAGGAAAGTTATTTATGCTCTAAGCTAGATGTAGCGAGCTAGGTTAGGGATTTGCTCCTAATCTCGACATACCAAATATCCTCACTATTTTACTTTTAGTTTGCTAAAAAAAATTGAATTAATTTGACTGTAAAGAAATAAGTAGATTTGATTTGAATATTTCATAATATAAATTTAATATTTGATATTTTGTCCAAACAATTTACATTTTTTTCAAACAATTTACATTTTTTTTTTTTATGTAGACTTCGAATGTTAAAAGTACTAGTAACTTTATATTATAGATCACAAGGGTAATGATCCAAACAATTTATTTATATTTGATAAATACATATAAATACCCTTATTCTCTTTATTAATAATCTATAAATACAATGATTTAAACTCCTACAACCTTTGATATATTTTAGTTGTCTTACTCCCTCATCTTTATACTAATGGCCAAAATAATAGTCCATTTTTCACTCAAAAATTGTTTGTTGTTTATTCATATTTTAAAGGAGATAACTATTTTTTTCCAAGTTTTTCAATAAAACATTATAAAAAACGGATCAAAACAATCTCATTTTCACTATATAAAAATAGATTATTTTAGTATTTTTCAATGAAAAATTATTAAATGACATATGATGAGCTAAATTTATATACATATTAATAGAGAATTTTTACTTTGATATTATTGATATTTGGATGAGTTTCGTGGGATTTTGTTTGATTTTACATGGTTTTCATTGTTTGTGTAGGAAAGGATTTAATTGGAAGAAATCCTACTTTTTAGAAGTAAATTGGAGAAATCAGAGACTTGAGGATCAACTTGTGCAGCATCCAGAAGTCAGGAACCAAATCTGCTATTTTACCATTGAAGAAATTGCAAAAGTAGGGCAAAAACCCAAAACGGGTGTAGTGTCGACACGTAACCGAGGTGTCGCCACCATGCGTTAAACGTCCAGAATCAGATTCTGTTTCCTATTTTGTGTCAACACATAATCAGCACCACGCGATCAGCATTCAAAATTCAGTTTCCTATTTCTGTTCCAAGTCCTACTTCTATTTCAATTAGGGTTTCTAAAATCCTATAAATACCCATCCAAATTCAGAATAGAGAGAGTTTTGAGAGGCTGGTGGCATCCCTCATTTGGGCATTCTTGAAGATCAAGAGAAAGGATTCAATAATAGAAGATCAAGGAGTTTGATTTCCTCAAATTGGGTTTTGTTTCCTTGGGTTTTTATCTATTGTTTGATATTTGAATGTTCATAACTTTAATTTCATATTTTATTATTTTTATTATGAACTGATTTATTCTATTAGGGCTACAATGTAGCCTAATCAATTCAATATGGATTTAGTGATTTTATGCTTTCAATTAAAATTATTTGCAAGAGGAGTTTATATTATTGAATTTAATGCATTGGAAGTCTAATCATTTTTTAATTGATTTAGTGATTTATGCATGAACTTGAGAAAGAATTGCGTAGATTAGACCAATAATAATATAAACCGTGTGCTAGACTATGAGACCGAGAGGTAATTAGCTCATATGTGGTAGTGGAGGAAGAGAAGAGAGTTAGGAGCTCCCCCTTCTTAAGCTAGAGGTTTCCATAGAATTTAATGCTCATAAGTTTATTTAAAATTACATAGAGATATGATTAATTTAACAAACAAGTGAAGGATTAACTTGACTTGAGAAAGCTGGTTAATTAATTTAGGGAAATCCGCAATCACATGCAATAACACTCAACAATTTGGTAATCCAGAATTTATATTGATTGATTATGGTGAAGTCAATGCCTTAGTACCTCCTATCTTGATTAGATTTATTTGTTATTTTCTTTTTATTATTTTCAATTAAAGTTTCTTCCTTTTTATTGTTCAAATAAATTTAGATTAATTATTTTGGTACTTAATTAGACACAATCCTCGTGGGTTCGACACTCTATTCATCATTATATTACTTGGAGCGACTAGTATACTTGCTAGGGTGATTTTAGTGCATCAACATATTTTAGAGTTTTTTCTCTTAATTATTTAGAGATTCGAGAGATAAACATTGTTCTTTTATTTTTATATAGTAAATCAATGACACTAAAAAAGTTATTTAGTCTAAAAAAAACTACTTAACAAAAACTATGTATAAAAATTTTGATTGTTATATACTTTCTATAAACTCTCTCTCCAATCTTTTGTAGTTGTTCTAAGCCTTCAAATTTAATTAAATTAACTTGATATTTTTGTATAATAAATCCAAAATTATTTAATCTAACTGAAACTACTCAATAAAAATGATATATAAAAAGAAAACACTTTTGATTGTATTTATTTGCTATATAAAACCATAAGTTAAACTACATCAGCTAAATCAAAGTGAAAGGAGTACAAATTTTATGTAAAAGTCAAATTACAACAATTAAATTAGGAGGGAATATAACATAAACAAAAAAGGATGTTGACTTTTTTTCACAAATTAAGAATTCAGGAATAATTTTTGTATTTGTCTCTATTAGCCCTAAGAAAGAAATAAAGATTAAAAAAATTGGTGATAAGGTGGATAATTAAAGTTAAGGGAAAATAATAGAGTTAAAGTAGAAAAAAATATTTATCTCTTAAAAAATGAAAGAAGGAGTTAAGTGTGAAAGTCTCACTTTGAAAAAATAACAAAAAAGCATGGAAATTAAATATGAGTCTACTCCACCTAGGGTTGACCATTTTCGCGTATAGGTCAAGTATGATTTGTATTTGATACTTGACTTGAAAATTTTCGAGCACAACTTTTTAGATTTGGTACCTTCCCAAATACTCGAAGGCCTATACTTGGTACTTAACCCAACAAGAATCGAGTAACTTGTAGGTATATACTTATGTACTTAGTCTAAGAGAAAAAATGATCTAGTATAAGATGCTATTATTATGTGTGTTATGTGTTTAGTTTAGGGTTTATTATTTATACAAGTTGCTATTGTTAAGTGTGTCATTTGTTTCCCTTATAAGCCTTACGTAACGTTTATTTCTATTTTTTTGCATTTTATTATTTTTATTTTTAAAAATTATTGTTATTATATTAATATTGAGTATACTAAGTTCATTTAAAATTTCAATTATACAATAGGTAACAAGTCAATTAAACAAGTTGGTTAAACAAGTCAAATAAATAGTTTTGAACCCCTATATTTGTTACTTGATTTGATACTTACAAGTAAGCTATTTGCATACCCATTACTTACCTATTTTTTCTACAATTCAAGCATGGTTCTTATCCAAACAAATAAAATACTTGTGAGTAACAGGTGTAACCATACCCAATGCTCACAACTAACTCCACCTATTTGCCAATTGGTTTTAAGTTGGACTACAAACCTTATGTCAGAACTCACAAGTCTAATTTTCACATTTAAAGCTCAAGCTTTGTTCTTGGGAAGCCTAAAATCCCATGACAGTTCAAGCCTTCATGAGCGGAGGACCTGCCAGGCCTATTTTGTTATCCTAAGATCTACATGATAGATCAAACTTGCATGTGAGGATGACCTTTGAGTCTGTAATATGAGATTCATGTGATAAGACTCAAAATTAATGTTAAATTTGTACACGAGGAGGGTGTGTTAACTATTAAGTGGAAAAATCTCACATTAAAAAAATGATAAAGAAGCATATGAGTTGAATATAATAAAAACTACCCCATTTAATGTCAATTGATTTTTATATTATATTCAAGTCTTGTATTAAAACCCACGTATAATTTTCACAAATAATAAGTAGTTTAAGATAAATTTTGAGTAAAAGAAAAAACTTAGGAGGAAGAGAGTACAAATGTCGAAAATATATATCTTAGGTTCAAAATCGCATTCCTAAACATAATTTAAAAAGACTGATTAGTATACATTTTAGTTCAATATACTATATAGCACATTTATTAAAAAATTATTATTTTTTACTTTAAAATTAAAAATAGATAAATTTAAAGATGTAATTATGTATATAGCATGCAAGAATTAACTAAATTATTTATGTTTATATTATATTTTCATAATTAAATCGGATAGGTATCAAAAGGTGCATCATACTGAAAGGTATACTAATCATCTATTAATTTAAAATTCTTAGAGGCTGCTCTGAGAGTTGGCCTAAGTAACAAGGTTGGAACTCTTCAACTATTGTTTCTTATTAGTTTCAAGTTTAATTGTAAGTATTTCTGTAGATTCTCCCAGCTAAGCTAATTGTCACTAAAAATTTGGTTAAAATTACCAATTTTAATTGTAATTTTATCAATTTACAATCTTTTTCTTAAACAATTGGTTATAATATTTAAGAACATTTGTTTATAAATTGATTTTAATATGTTAAATAATAAATATTAACTATTTATCAGTTATTAGTTATTTTTAATAATCAAATTAAAATAAAATTTTGACAATTTTAGTAGTCATAACAAATTTAATGATAATCACAACCATAGCAATTCTCTCAGCCTGATGTAACTTCTTTCACTTAAACTTTTCCGGTGACAAAAAAACAAAAAAAATCTTATATAGAGTGAACTTTTGGATTAAATATATCTTTGTATCACAAAGTAAAAATTCATGCCTAAAAATGTTAAAAACAGTCTAAAGATAACAAAGAAAGAAAAGCAATTGTGCTTAAATAGGTCTTTCTGCTATGTTTTCAGAAAGCATGGGTAAATGTAAATGGTGCTTCGCTTAAAATGAGTGGAATCCTATGATTTTTATTGATAAATTAAAAGTGGTTGACAATGCTGACATTATTAATTGAAGGAAAAAATTAACATATATTTAGTAGGAAAATATTAATTAATAAGATAAGATGATAAGATAGGAAAATTAAAAGACTAATAATAAACAAAAACTTGTAAAAAGTTGATAATAAACAACTTTTCATAAATCTTGATTTTCCTCTTTCTCATCATCTCCAAAAATAATCTTCAATGATAAAAAAAAAAAATAGTGAGAAAGGGACTAAAATAGGATGAACTTTAAAAAAATGAATAAAAATAATTGAAATAAAACTCAAGGGATTAAACTTTTTTTTTTTCAAAAGTGTAAGGGAACCTAATAGTATTTTAAGTTTACAATTATATAATTTATTATATAATTTAATCTTTTTATAAAGTTATACATAAATTATATGTATTTATTTAATATTAATCATTATAAACTTATTATCTTAATTTTATATGATAATATAACTATCATTTTCAAAAAAAGGTGAAATATATAACAAAAACCATATTACAATGAAACACATTTCACTAATAAGCAAATGTCTTCTTGCTGACTTTCACCGAAAAAAATAATTTTTCTTCTTGCTGACAAGGTGTAATATACTAGTGCAGGCATAACCTTCAAATCCATTCTAAAAAAATATCGGTAGAAATACATTCACTCTTAAAAAAAACCATGAATAAATTGTTCTTCCAAATCATAAATCAATACAAATCATCTCTTTTTCAATGTTTTTTATTAAAAAATGTTGACGTGACAAATAGAATTTTGACGTTTTTTATTAAAAAAATAATTTGTATTAATTTATGATTTGAAGGATGATTTATCTCTATTTTTTTTTAAGAATGAATGTGTCCTTACTGTATATTTTTTTAGGGTGGATTGCGGGTTTTGCCTACTAGTGCATCCTTATGACAGTCATCAGAAGTTTCAAAATATGCGAAAGTCGATAGGTAAATACTTCTAACGTTGAAGAAAAAATGAAAAACATATAAAACTGACCGCATTGGCACTGTGCAGAACAAAATGCATTTGAACTATTGTCTTGATTCTTCCGAAGAGAGAGTAAAGCGTGCAAAAATTGTCCAAGATTACTTCTGCTTTTGTTCCCTCCTTTTTCATCCTTACTCGTGTTCTCTACTTAAAGATTTTGACTTTAAGCAAATTCATCCATCCCCTTTTTTTTGCGCTTTAAACCATCAAAGCAGAGGTATCAGCAACATGGTTGAAGCCAAAAGATTTGGGCAATCCCACGTTTTTAGTATCACATGAAAAAGAAACCAAAAAAAAGCAGAGAAAAATGCATGGCATGACCCACAAGAGAGGCCCCAGTGCTTTGGACGATTGCAATCTATGGTTTGGACACCATCGGTTTGACAAAATTTGCCAAAGATGTTAAACAAAGTCTGTCTTTGTCCTTTTTCCTTAACCCCACTTCTCCATTCTCGTTTACTCTCTTAAGTCTAAACTTCTCGTTCTTTACCTCTTACTCTCTTAATTTTCCATGGACAAGCGGCAGCTATCCCTGGCTAAGAGTGCCAGGCAGAGATGCAATGAATGGTTTGTTTTAATGCTTTTGCATTGTATTAGTAGTATAATTCACTAGAATTGTGACATTTTTCTTCTTACCGTTGTTGTGTAGTCAATTTTTCTCATTCTTGCTTCTCTGTTATGAAAGCTGCAGCATGGTTTCTGTCCGTTCTATGATTGATGTTGTTTTCTACTTCTGATTGAGATTTTTGGTTGTTCTATCAATGGCTTTCTTGTTTTTGTAGCATGGTATTCCTTTTCTTGTTTTTAGGAGATGCCTTTGTATGGTTTAGTTTCTGCGTTGGATAAGAGAGAGCCCTTTGAAGAAATCTTGAATGGGAATTGGCAAGGCAACTGCTTTTAATCTATAAAGAATAGATCAAGCATCTCTTCTGGCAACCTTGTAGGCTATTGGCTTGTCAATAACTATTTTTGCCTTTTATTATAATTTTCAAAATTTTGGATCTTCTTCTTGTTTATTTTAAATTAGAATTTAGTTTTAAGGGTGAATGATGGCATCCTCTTCAATGTTCCAGTGCTTGAGCTCCCTCTGTTGAGAGTGTTCAGATATTTTGTGGGGCTAGAGTTACTCATGAAGCTTCCTTAATGATACTCCTCTTATCTGCACATTTTTTTTCAAGAGATCATTTGTTTCTTCTGTCAATAACAAGGCAATGCTCATATTCTATTTGTAGGATTTTTCGGGATGTTGCAACTGACATCACTATAGAGGTCAATGGAGGGACGTTTGCACTGCATAAGGTAATTTGTTGGTTTCTTTCATTCTGAATTTTGTTCTTATCTTTCTCTTTGGCAACATGCATCCTATAATTGGCAAGCCCTTTTTTCCTTTCTCTGTTCTCTTCTCTTCTCTTTTAGTGGAAAGAATGAGAGAAAAGATAAATGGCTTTACATGCATGTCTTAATCTGGTATTATCCTTCTTTGTTGTTCTAATTTGAGTGGTGCAAATAACAGAAAGCGGACTTATTTGATTTTCGTGTAGAGAATAATCTAAAATAAGTTCAACCTTGTAATTTCATAACCTGTTTGAAAGATTCACAATAATTATATATAAAGTATGAAAAATTTTGTCTGGAGGGGAGTTTGGGAAACAGTTGGGTTAGCTAATGCTGACTTGAAAGGTATATTGAGATAGAAAGTTTTAAAAGTCAATCTATTAATTCTCAGAGGATTTTGAATCATTATATCTTTTTTGGCATGCTGAATCACGTCATATTATGCTTATCATATATTTAAATATAAATTTCACAAACACAGGTCATTATTTTTTTTTCAAATTTTCTTCATTTTGCCTTAAAATAACTTAAAACAATCTTGTAAAAATAGTGTTCTTCATCACAACTTATTTATCAGTATGCCTTTATTGCTATATGTATAATTCTTACATTTATTTCATCACAACTAGACACCATATGTATAATAATTACTTTGCCTGGAAAACAAAAATAATATCAGTAGTCTTACTGCATTGATCTTAACTGGATATAATTGCCTAAGGCAAATGGTGCCCTTAGTGGATTTACTGGTGTTATCTAGTTGGTTTCACTCTGGTGAGAAAGCTTTTTATTTTTTATTATTTTAGATTTATGCAAATTAGTGTCAGGATGCTTTCATGCTGATAGGACTTTGCTTTATGCAAATTAGTGTCAGGATGTTTCATGCTGATAAGCTTAGTTTTTAACTGTAGTTCCCTCTAGTTTCTCGAAGTGGGAGAATCCGGAAGTTAGTTGCAGAACATAGGGATTCTTATGTCTCAAGAGTGGAACTTCTTAATCTACCAGGAGCTACTGAGTCATTTGAGCTGGCTGCAAAATTCTGTTGTGGTATTAACTTTGAAATTACATCATCAAATGTGGCTCAACTCTGCTGTGTTTCTGATTACTTAGAAATGACTGAAGAGTTCTCAAAAGATAATCTTGGTTCTCGTGCTGAAGAATATTTGGAGAGCATTGTTTGCAAGAATCTTGAAATGTGTGTTGAAGTTTTGCAACAATGTGAGAAGCTACTTCCTCTGGCTGATGAGCTGAAGATAGTTAGTCGTTGCATAGATACAATAGCTTCCAAAGCCTGTGCTGAACAGATTGCTTCAAGCTTCTCACGTTTACAGTACAGCAGTTCAGGTAGGCTTCACATGAACAGACATGCCAAATGTGAAGGAAACTGGTGGATAGAAGATCTGTCTGTTCTTAGGATAGACCTGTATCAAAGAGTGATGACAGCAATGAAATACCGTGGGGCCCGTCCTGAGAGTGTTGGTGCATCCCTTGTAAATTATGCCCAAAAGGAGCTGACCAAGAAAGTCAGTTTATGGAATCCATCTGGACAGGCAAAAGTTGATCTGACTTCAGAATCAAATTCAAATGAACGAGTTGTGGTTGAAACCATTGTCAGCCTTTTGCCTGTTGTAAAACTTCTTGTTCCTATCACTTTTCTTTTCGGTCTTCTGTGTAGTGCGGTGATGCTTGATTGCAGCATTGACTGTAGACTTGATTTAGAGAGAAGATTGGATCTCAGTTAGATACTGCAACTCTAGATGACCTTTTGATCCCAACTTTCAGGCATGCAGGTGATACCTTATTTGATGTTGACACAGTTCAAAGGATCTTAGTAAATTTCTCACAACAAGATGATAGTGATGAAGATTTGGATGATGCATCTGTTTTTGAGTCAGATAGTCTTCCTTCACCATCCCAAACTGCTCTGTTTAAAGTTTCAAAACTAGTTGACAATTATCTTGCTGAAATTGCTCCCGATGCAAACCTAAAGCTTTCAAAGTTCATGGCCATTGCCGAAACTTTGCCAACACATGCTTGTACCATTCATGACGGGCTATATCGTGCCATTGATATTTACCTGAAAGTACTTATGCTGATATCTTCCTCTCTTTTTATCTGGAAATATGTTTTGATGTTTTTCTATTTTGCTGCAGACTAACATGGGATGGGAAGGAGTGCTTAAGACATGTTAAAAGTATATCTACCTAAAAGTAAAGCTCTTCTGCATATCACAGATGCTTGTTGTAGGTTTAGGCTTGAAGGAACGATTACCCTAGCCACTGGTTTCAAGAAAGAAAGAGATAAAGTTCCCAGAAAGAAAATATTTTGATTCTTCATTTCTAGATATTGAACTAAGCAACATTTGAGATTACTTTGATGTGGCTTACTTTTCTTTTTAAAATCTATGACCTTCTAAAGGATCCAATAATGTTTTATATCTCAAATGGCTTACCAGATTTGGAGAGTATTTTATATATTGAAATAAGTGATTTCTAAAAGTTCTATTTCTAACTTTCTAGAGAATGCATGTTCAGGCTCATCAGGGTTTATCAGAAATAGACAGGAAGAAGCTTTGCAAATTAATTGATTTCCAAAAGCTCTCGCAAGAAGCTGGTGCACATGCTGCACAAAATGAACGCCTTCCCCTCCAATCCATTGTCCAAGTGCTCTATTTTGAGCAATTAAGGCTCCGGAATGCTCTGTGCAGCTCCTATGCTGATGATGATCCCAAGCCAATGCAGCAGTCATGGAGGATCAACAGTGGTGCACTCAGTGCAGCAATGTCTCCTCGAGACAACTATGCATCATTGAGGCGAGAAAACCGTGAGCTAAAACTTGAGCTTGCTCGGTTACGGATGAGATTAAATGATCTAGAGAAAGATCATGTCTGCATGAAGAGAGATATGGCAAGGTCTCATTCTCGTAAGTTCTTAACTTCTTTCTCAAAGAAAATTAGTAAACTGAGCTTCTTCACTCATAGTTCTTCAAGGGGATCAAGTTCTCCCTCAAGGCACTCCTACAGAACAGATTCTAAGGTGCTAGAGAGAACCTGTGCATGTACAGATTAAGTAATTAGGGCTTCCCACATTTGTTTTTTGGCTTTTTCCTCTGAATCTGTTGAGTAAAGCCATCTTCTAGCAACCTTTTTGTTTATTGTTTTTGACCTTTTTCCCCTTTAGCCACTTTGTATATTAGTTGTTATAGTTTGAGGTAACTGGAGTAGGGGCTTTTCTGTTGATTCGCAAGTTGTGCTCTTTACTCTTTGGAGAATGTTACTTTGATCCTGTCTGAATACTTAAAGGGGATTTCCATTGTACGTATGTTGACATTATTTACTTGGTTGTGTTGCTATTCACATGATTTTAGCTTGTGATAAACAAGAAATACAACTAGGAGACCCATATAAATTGGGCTTGCATGACCTTGATTGCAAGTTGATTTCCTTTTGAGGCATTTTTGTGCTTTACTCAATGTTAATGATGAGAGTAAGCAAATTTGCATGGTAGGATTTGTTGTATACACCCAAATCCTGCATGGGACCCATTTTGATGAAAGTTGTCCGGGACCCAGAACATGATTTGCGTGGATGCATCAAATCTTTCTATAGAAATCTATAATAATATAAATATATAATTATAATGTTAAGTGATGTCATAAGTTTATAACATAATGTGTCATTAGTTTATAACATAATGTGTCACTATATAATTCATTTTTTTCACCAAAAGGATCTCCAATTTATTCATTTAATGATACATCACTTTCAATTAATATTACCCTAAGCTTATGTGGCATTGTAAATGTTTCCCCCAAAATCCTCTCCTCTTGGCCACTCGTGGCAGAAGTGCTTAAGTGTGTCACTTGCTTTTCTCAAAGCAATAAAGAAAGATTTCTAGCAACCTTCATTTCTTCTAAGCATAGAAACTTAATTAAAAGTCAATAGAAGAACACCATTTGATTGAATAATTATGCTAATAATACCTTGATTAGACAATTTTAGTTGAAACGGAAGTGCATTCTTGCATGAAGGTTAAAAAATAATTACTTTAGAAAAACATTAGAGACTTCTCAGTCTAAAACTACAATAAAGTTAGTTTGTCAATCAAAATTGGCAAAAATAAGAAGGATAGAGAAAGGGCAAGAGAAAAGGTGCATGGCAAAAACACATGATGATCTAAAACAAATATAATGGAAAAACATTAAACTAAAAAGTGTTACAAAAAACTTAAAACTTAGCAAGATTAAAAATTAAAAGTACTAGCCGACATAAACTAAAGAGTGTGAGAAGATATGTAAAAGTTATGTACTAGTAGAAATGTAAAGGGCAACTAGACAAGCTAGAAATTAAATTATTAGGCAAAACTTAAACGTAGAGATGGTAGAAACATAAAAAAACTATTAGTAGAAGTGGAACTAGCTATTAGTAGAAGTGAATAAAAAATAACATCTTTACTTTAAAACTTAAACAAATTGAATTATAATTGAAGGCTGAAATATAAATTTGTTAACAAAGTAAAATCTAGAGCTTAACAACTAGACAAAATTGTAAACTGTAGATAGAAATATAAAATGTGCTCGCAGAAGAAAAACAAGTATAATTAAATTTAACTATTAAAGCTAATTTAACCAGAAACAATTAAAACAAAAAAGTCGTAGAGGGAGTTGAACTTTTTTTACATTAATAAGAAAGTTGCAAAATTGTTATAGAGTTTATTTATGAATTAAACTAGCATTGAGTTACGCAGTGTTGCCAAAAGTGTTCGCTTTCCACTTCAGTGAAGCGGGGTTGAATTCCACATAAGCGGTTGAAGTGTGAAGCACCTTGAAGTGGGCGCTCCTGTTAATTTTTTCAATTTAGACAAAAATACCCCATTTAAATTATAATTTAGCCAATAGATATTTTAATTTCAAGGGCAAAAAGGAACTTTCAACCATTAAATGGAAGTAATTAAAACAATAAGAGCACGCTCAGCCTATTTCTTTTTCTTCCTTGCTGCTACGTGCATTCTCTTCTTCACTACTACTGTTTTCTCTTTGAGGTTATTCCTTACAAGAGTTTCTCTAGGTATTATTCCTCTTTTCTCTTGTTTTTTGCTTTGTTATTCCTACTTTTCCCTCTCTGTTTTCTTTCTCCTTTTCCTTGTTTGTCTTTGATAAAATCATGGAGTTAACAAACTACTCCTCATGTTTTGAATCTCTCTTTTTAAGATATACATGTCATTATATAATATTTTTTTAATAACCTACTTCACTTTAATGAAGCACCCGCTTTGCTTTTCACTTCATTATTTAAGTGTTTTTTGAGGTTAGCGCTTAACCATTTTGCACTTTTGACAAAACTGGAGTTAACACATGTTGAAATGTAAATTTGTGTGTTGTTGAGAGAGACAGACAAGTCTCTTGAACTTTGTCTTGAAATCTTTGTAGTTATTGGTCTCTATAACTTAACTTGTTTGTCAAAAATCTGATTTGATTGCAATTTCTTTAACTTTTATGCTATCATGTTTGACCAAATCAAATGAAATCTCAACAGTTTTAAATACTTTCTTACAAAATAGACTTCTGCCATGTATCATTTTGATTGCTAGAAATTTAATTTTAATTATTAAAAATCCCTAGAGTCATGCTTGTTGGATCTTTTTTTTTATTTTTTTCAACTAAGTTGAACTATTCAGCACTATTTCGGTAACTTCCATGATTGTGTGGATTCTCCCTTCCATTGCTGTCAAGTGGTAGAAATTCATTACACAAAAATTTCTCCTTATTGTGGACTTTTCTGCACCTAATCGTGGTCATTGATCATTTTGAAATTTCCAATTGTATAGAAAAATTATAGTTATTAAATCTCCATTAAAGACATGTGGCATCATCAAGAAAAGTGTCAAATGTGGTGTAAACAATAACCATAGCATTTTGGCTCTAGACATAGCTGCACCTTAAAAATAGTAAATAAATAAATTAAATTTTGATATAATTTGTTGAAAAATTGTTGTGCAATTTAGATTGTAAAACAAGAGTGGTTAGATGGGGAATGGCTCTAATATCAAGGGTCTCTCTCTCATCTAGTTATCATTATTGTGTAGTATGGTACAAGTCCGAACTACTAAATAAGGACTCATAATTTATTTTCAAGTTGTATGTGATATAAGGATGTTCTTCCAAACTACACCCTAATGTCCAGATAATATTAAAAAAAATTGGGTTCTTTCTTCTTGCTTTTCGTTTTCCATCTTGAATGAGTTGGGAGAAAAGTCAACATATTTTACTTAATTAGAACAGAAGAGCATGTCTTGTTAGTCTTGAATATCAAATTTAAGTAAAGTTGCTCAAGTTAACTCATTAAGACAATCGTATTGGAAAAATCATAATGGTAACATAAAAAGACAGTACTTAGTATGTTACAAGACTGGAAATAAGATAGCTGATGTGGCAGGGGGTGTGCTTGGGTGGACGGTTGTTGATGATGAATATAAATGATGATGCATGAGATATGATGCATGTACAAAGAGTAGCTATAAAGCTCATTCTTGTAACATAATTGGTTATCGAAAGTGAATACAATTTTTCCTTCCTTCAATTTCTCTCTTCTCTTCTCATCCCTTCTAAGACTCTGTTTCTCATCTCACCTCCCTTCTCGATTCTTTTCTCATCTCTATCTCTTGATTCTTTGCTAATTGTTGACTGGGTTATATCATTTGGTATCAAAGCTTACGACCTTCGACCTGTGGCTACGGCGATCATATGAAAATGCATTAAATCCATGGGTGTAAGAACAGATACAAAAGGAATGTGAGTTCAATGAAGCAGAAGAGAATTTCTTGAGGACCCTAAGTTGGCATAACCATGTTTCTCATCAAGAAACCACTATAAGGAATTTCGGTCCCAATTTTGTGTCAAATTACTTTAGCAGTGTATCTAGATTACAAAGAACTAGTTTTCCCCAATTTGATGGAACTAGAGATCTTAAGTTGTGGGTGTTTAGATGCAATCAATATTTTCATGTCCATAAAATTGTTGAAGAATTCAAGTACCAAATTGCTAGTTTGCATTTTAAGGGTGGAGCTTTACAATGGTTAGGAATTTACTTGCAAAACAGGGTACAATGGCCTTCTTGGTATGAATTTTGCCCAGATTTATATGCAAGATTTGTTGTGGGTGTCTATGGCTGTGATGTGAATTTTGTTGATTTCAAAATGATGATGAAAATGTGAAACAAGAAGGCTCGATTAAGGAGTATGTTAACAGTAAAAAATAGAATAGATGGTGTGGAACCAAGATCTTTGTTGATAGAGAGGGTTTACAATGAAGAGAGAATGATGATGGAAAAATAATCTACCTCCTTAGGTTGATCCTAAAGGTATTTATAGGATGCTTAAATATAGTTATTCTAAGAATACAATTTTATTTGATTGGTGTGTGTGTGGTATTCTTATTCTAGTGGGATTTATCCTATTCTACTTTTGATAGGATTATCTCTAGAATGTCTCCACGTGTCGTAATTCTCATGGGACTTGATTTAGGGTATAACATTTGCCCCCTCACGAAGAAGTTTGAGAGCAGTGAAAACTTCAATGGGTCTCTCTTTCTTATTGTTTTGCTAATCTTGATTTTGAATTCTGCATAGGTTCCAGCTTTTTCAACCGTGATTGCCTCGTAAAAAACCTTAACTAGAAAAAACCCTGTGGGATAAAAAATCTAGCTTAAGGAAAAAAGAGTGCAACACAGGTTTTTCCTTCATGATTCTTGGCATAGTTTCCTCATTAAAAACTATTTTTGTTGAAATTAATTGCTCTACAGATTTGTGTTGATTTGTTCAGGTCCTTTCTTCATTTTTTCATATCTCCACAGCTGTAGTTCCCAGATTTTCTTCTTCTTGGCAGTTTTTTTTATGCACGTGGCCCCCTTTGTATAGTTTTTTGGTATGGCAGGTCCTTTTGGTTTAAACCCCTATTTCCTTGGGATTTTATGCAATTTATCCTTTTGGCTTTCAAATGGGCTTTCTTGGGTTTCCCGATTCTTCTTTCTCTTTTTTGTTTCTTTTTTTTTTTTTCTTTCTTTTTGCTTTTTCGTTTTCTTCCTTTTTGAGAAAGACTTCTTTAATCTTGTGATTTGATCAGGCCAGTTGTCTTGTGATGGCCGTTAATCCTTCTGCTTTCGGTTCTGTTTCGAACCCTGCTTCCAACTCTATTCCGATCCCTACTTCCGGTTCTGTTTCGATCCTTGCTTCCGTTGGTTCTTGCGTTTTCTTTCTTTTTTGCCATTTTTCTGTTTTGATGGAGGAGAATCCTTCAAAATCTGTTGTTATGGCTCCAATTGCTTGGGATATTGCCGAGATGGGGGTGGATCCCATTGTCAGAGGTGATCTTAGAAATTTCTCCTACTGCTGTCAAGGCCATGACAATTTCTTTTTCTATTGTTGCCAGTTTTTCCTATTCTTGCCTTTGTTGGTTCAAAAGTGGGCCTTTCTTCTTTTGAATCCAAGTGTTTTGATGTTTTCCATTTTCCTAGCTGGTTTGTGGTGAAGGATGCTTTACGTCATGTAGAGAGGAATCCCATGACCCTTCATTTTCCAATGGAGGTTCCTATGATTTTTTTTCAGGCCTGTCTTCTTAACTAAAGAGAGAGCAGTTGGTCCTCCAATGCCTTCAGGAGCGTTGCATCCAAGAACAACACCACCTTCATCACCTCAATCCTTCTATCTCCAGCTCCTCCAAACACTCCCCCAATTCCAACTGCCGAGATCGTGAAAGGAGGCGAGACAGGGAACACTGCTCGGAATGCTACAATTGCCAGCACGAAGAGGAAGCCAAGAAGCGTGAGTGTGCGTGGTTGGAGAAATTGGCAGATCAAGATCGTGAGAAGGAGTTGAAGGTCATTAAAGAATAGTATATTGGATCAAAATCCTCACAAGGCCCAACTCTTGTTTGGACAAGGGTTCCAAGCCGAAGTTGACCAGAGGGAGTAGAGAAAGCTTGCTGCCAAGAATGTGAGAGAGATGTAGTCCCTTGCTAAGTTGATTGTGTTTGATTGCATCTTTGAGTTTGAGAGCATGGATGTTGCTATGTAGGTTTAAGCTGATCCAAGGTTGAAGAAAGTTTATGATTAAGGTTCAACGCATGTTCCTTTGGGCAGATCTCTGGTTGAAGTAGAGTAAGGATTGGGCAGCTTTTGAGGACGCAAAGGACTCTGTTATAGCTATTCACAGTTGGAGTAGTTTTACAAATGCGGAGGTTCTCAAGGTACCCCTTATTCTTTAAATGCTCAGCTTTTAGACCTCTTGTTGAACCTGCATATAAAAACATTTATTTTTGAAAAAAAACATTTAGGTTGTACTGCTTTAATTCCGTTCTTTAAATTTTCTCAGGTTTATGATGCTGGTTCTCATTGTCCATCTGTTTTTCACAACTCATTGGTA
>BPVZ01000003.1:5471931-5498760 GCA_020521535.1 Rubroshorea leprosula | reverse complement strand
ACTTGTTTGGTTGTGAAGTCCTTGGAGGTTTCCAAGGCAATTAGTAACCCATTTTGCAGAACTCTACCCTCTGTTTTGCAACATCGTTTGGGGCGTAATTGATTTCACAAACGTTCTTTCCAGCCATCCCATTGGAGGTCGACCGTTGGAAAGGAAAAGGGTCATCTGGAAAATCCTATTTTCTTGTTTTTAGACAAAGCAAGTGGCACGCCTAACATCCAACTCATGTGGTAAAGGCCGGCTGAGGATTTTTGAGGAAACAATCCTTTGTTGGCACGCCCGGTGGGACAACCAGTAGGATGTATCAATTACAGTTCACAAATATTCTGTTCATACATTCAGAGGCGTCTAAAGCCATGCCACCGAGAAAGAGTAGAGACAAAGAGGTTCAGCCAGCCTAGGCTGAACATGAAAATGATCCCATCACTTTTCTCCTAGTGTCACCTTTGGCAAAACGGTCCTATGGCAATCCAATTTTCGAAGAAAGGGATGCAGACCGCAGAGATGACTTTGCTGAATCAAGTAATGTGTTTAGAGGTATGACTGAGTGTCTGGATTTAGCATTCAAATAATAGAACCAGGCTATGCGGAGACTTGTTGAGAGTCAAGCAGAATCCTCCAGACGTGAGGAAGAGTTAATTAGATAATGTATAGAAGAGATGAGACGGGTCTTTGAAAAAGGCACTAGGGTGATGCGAGAAACTGGGGAAGAAAGTCACAGACCACTGCAGGCTGTTTCAGAACAAGTGGTTGAGCAAGTGCGACAGCCCAGACCTGAGATCATTCCTCTAGTTGTTGAAATGCCCAGACAGATTCGGGAAGCCCCAATGCCAGCACTTGGGGGGCAAGGGAATCAACCTCATCCTAATATTCAACAGTAGCATTTTGTCATTGGTGAAGGGCAAAGACAACACCAATTGATGGAGGCTGTTACTCCTGTTGCAGACCATGGCCATCAACCTCAGCATAAGTATATTCTGCCAGTTAGGAAGGGAAATGTGGGTCCTCATCATCAACCTTGTCCAAGGGACTTTTTCTAGCCACAAGTTTCGCCACTCCAACCGGTACAGCGTGGTCTACAAAATCAACCAGCTCAATTCTTTAATAGAGACCATCGGCCAACCTTGAGGCCATTGGAAAAGATTGATAAGGGTATCTTGAAATTTCCAGACAAAGCGAAGGAAACCATGGGAATGGATGCAGACCCTTTTCCAGCTGTGTCTGTCGACGTGAATGTTGCAGACCTCAGGAGTGTTGCTAGAAATCGTAGTCTGCCTTATGCTCAAAGGAACCTTGCTGCTGAAGACTTAAGGTGGGTGCTTGAGGCACAGAGATCCAAACATAGTAGGAGTGTCAGGTCAGACCAACAGAGACTCGGGGGGCAAGGAAGGATCATTGTGATCAGGAACTTTAGCCCAGAAGGTGCCAGACGTTATTCAACTGGTACTAGATCTCCAAGGATGGTCAAACCGCCACTTAGGTCACCTTCCAGACGGTGGGAGAAAGTCAATCATCCCAAGTTTGCAGCCCAGAATCCCAGAACCTTGAGGTGTAGACTGCAGCGTAAGAGGGCTGACGAGCGAAAAAGGCAACAGAAGCAGGTGGAGGCTGAGGGAAGTTCATCTCCCAAACCACGCCAACCTACAAAAAGGAACATGGTGTGGGTGAGAAAAGAGAAAAATGAGGCTGTAACCCAGAATCTGCTAAAGGGGAATGACCAATCTCCAGCCTCTGCAAAGGTAGCGTCTCTCATTGTGAGTCAAGACGGAGTTTTGAAAGCAACTTTTGAAGCACAAGAACAGTCTGGGAATCATGGATCTGAATCAAAAGACGATGGCACTATTCATTTTGGGGAATTCTCAGTGAATTTGTCATGTCTGGTGCTAACATTACCAATCGTCTGTGAGTTCCCATAACAGACAGAAGAAGAGGTAATTGTTGTTCTAGCTCAAGATGATGAAGAGAAGGACATGGCTGACAAAATTGTGTTTGAAAAACCAGAAGAAAAGATTGCCAAACACATTAGGCCACTTTATATCAATGCTCACATGGATGGGACTCCAATCAGCCGTGTCTTGGTAGATAATGGAGCTGCAGTCAATGTCCTTCCAACTTGCATGCTCTACAAAATAGGCAAGTCTCTTGATGATTTAGTGCATACTGAGGTTACCATTAGTGATTTTACAGGAGGGGTGAATCGTTCAAGGGGTGTGCTGCCTGTTGAATTAACAGTGGGAAATAGGACACTGATGTCTGCATTTTTTGTGGTGGATACTGTTGCTACTTATAATGCACTTTTGGGGCGTGACTGGATTCATTCAAGTTGGTGTGTCCCTTCTTCACTTCACTAGAAACTGATTTTCTGGAATGGTGGCAAGGCTGAGGTCGTGTCTGCAAATGATAAGCCTTTTTCAGCCAACACTCACCTGGTGGAGGCTAGATATTATGAAGAAGACATTGGTACCATTCGATTTTTTGGGATGGATAGACATGGGAAACCGATTGGGATAACAGCATGCAGCAGACCGTCATTGTCTAAGCGTGTTGTAGAGGAAGTCTATGATGAACTTCTTCGGCCAACAACAATAATTCCTTATAGGCCGAAGGGGAAACTAAAAATTGAAGAAATCTAATGAAGCAAGCTCATTTAAGACAAGAAAGAGAAAAGGCCATGTTGGAGATAACAAAGAAATTAGCGGTCTATTTTGCTGAAAAAGCAATTCAAGTAGACAGGTCTGAAATTGTTCATGAAGGTGAGGAGGCAGACCAAGGTGATGAAATAACTTTGGAGGAGCTGGATCTGGCCCCAGCCAAGTTGGATGATTTAAAAGTTGAAGTTCAAGACCCACTGGAGGAGATCAATCTAGGGTCTGAAAGTGAACCAAAGGTAACATTTATCAGCGGCTCTCTTGAGCCGCAGACACGAGGTCAAATTGTCAGACTTTTGCATGAATTTAAAGACTGTTTTGCTTGGGATTACTTAGAAATGCCAGGTCTGGATCGAAAATTGGTGAAACATAAACTGCCAATTGTATAGAAGGATTTAGACCGTATAAACAGCCACCCAGACGCATGTCTGCAGAAGTCACTTTGAAGGTGAAAGAAGAAATTGAGCGGCTGGTAAAAGTTGGATTCATTCGAACATGCAGGTATGCAGAATGGTTGTCAAATGTAATGCTTGTGCTGAAAAAGAATGGAAAATTAAGAGTCTGTGTTGATTTCTGAAACTTGAATTTAGCTACACCAAAGGATGAGTATCCTATGCCAATTGCAGACTTGTTGGTTGATGGAGTAGCCCGTCACAAAATTCTATCTTTCATGGATGGTCATAGTGGGTACAACCAAATTTTCATTGCAGACGCAGACGTTCCTAAGACAGCCTTTCGATGCCCAGGTGCTGTTGGAACTTTTGAATGGGTTGTGATGCCATTTGGTCTGAAGAATGCTGGAGCTACTTACCAAAGAGCCATGAATGCAATTTTTCATGATATGATTGGTAAATTCATGGAAATCTATATTGATGATGTTGTGGTGAAGTCACATGGCGAAGCAGACCACCTGGTCCATTTGAGGAAGGCTTTTGAGAGGATGAGGCAACATGGCTTGAAAATGAACCCACTAAAGTGTGCCTTTGAAGTGTCTGCGGGTAACTTTTTCGGGTACTTGGTGCATGAGCGTGATCTAGAGGTTGACAAGAACAAAGCCAGGGCTGTGATTGAGGCAAAACCACCACAGAACAAGAAGGAGTTGCAAAGATTTCTTGGCCAAGTTAATTTCTTAAGACGTTTCATTTCTAACTTGGCTGGGAAAACCAGAGTCTTTTCTGCTCTATTGAAACTCAAGTTTGAGGCGGATTTTAAGTGGGAAGAACACCACCAGTCTGCCTTTGATATGATAAAGCGATACTTATCCAGACCACCAGTACTTGTACCGCCTGTGAAAAATAAGCCTTTAATTTTGTATATATCCGCCGCAGACGAGTCCATAGGATGTCTGCTGGCGCAGGGAAATGATAAAAAACAGGAGCAGGCTATGTATTACTTGAGTCAATGTTTGACCCAGACCGAAGTGAAATACTCTTCGGTTGAAAAGTTGTGTCTTGCTCTCTTTTTTGCTGCAATAAAATTAAGACATTATTTGATTTATTTTGAGGTGTATGTGGTTGCCAAGACTGATATTGTCAAATATATGTTGTCCTGCCCTTTGTTAAGAGGCCGAATAGGTAAATGGATTCTGGCCTTGTCTGAATTTAATTTGAAGTATATACCACAGAAGGCTGTCAAAGGGCAGGCACTGGCAGACTTTCTTACAGATCATCCATGTCTGGATGTGGAAGCAGACGAAGAAAAAGGGATTAACTTGTTTTCAATAAGTTTAGTTCCCTGGAAACTTATTTTTGATGGGTCTAGTACAGAAACCATGGCTGGAGCTGGAGTCGTGGTAATCTCCCCGTTTAGGCTGAAAACACAGATGTCTTTCCAGCTGGATATTGATTGCACAAATAATCAAGCAGAATATGATGCTTTGATTATTGGTTTTGAGATATTGGTGGAGCTTAAGGTATCCATGGTTGAGGTTATAGGGGACTCACAGTTAGTCTTGAAGCAATTGTCTAGTGAGTACAAATGTACTAGCCTTGCTTTAGCCCCTTATTTTGCCTTGGCTGTGCAATTGCTGGAAGAGTTCGATGATGTGTCCATCAGACACGTCTCTAGAGACCAAAACTATGAAGCTAATGAAATGGCCCAGATTGCTTCAAGTCTGCGAATTCCTGAAGGTGTGATGCAGAAAGTTGTAATAGTTGAAAAACGCAGTCTGCCATCAATTCATCAACGTGGCATGACAGTCTCTACTTGCAGCATTGATGTTACCTAGACAGACTGGCGCTTTCCAATTATACAGTACCTTAAGGATCAAAGTAGTAAGGTATCTAGGAAAACCAAAATGCAAGCTCTCAATTATGTTTTGATCGAGGATGTACTTTATAGGAGAGGCAATGATGAACTATTGCTGCATTGTCTGGGTCCAGATGAAAGTTTCCAGATGCTGTCTGATGCCCATGATGGGATTTGTGGAGCACATCAGGCTGGGATCAAGATGCGCTGGTTAATTCGCAGACATGGTTTCTTCTGGTCGTCTGTCCTAAAAGACTGTATTGCTTATGCTAAGGGCTGCAAATCTTGTCAGATCCATGGGCCACTTGAAAGAGTTCCAGCCTCTGAACTTAATTCTATTGTGAAACCATGGCCATTTCGAGGTTGGGCTATTGACTTAATTGGTAAGGTGTATCCTCCTTCATCAAAAGGTCATTCATTTATTATAGTGGCAACGGATTATTTTACCAAATGGGTGGAGGCTAAACCAATGAAGAAGGTAAACCAATATGATGTAATCAAGTTCATCAAAGAGGACATTATTCACAGATTTGGTCTACCAGAAACAATTACAATAGACCAAGGCACAGTTTTTGTCAGTCATCAAGTGGAAGCATTTGCAAAGGAAATGGGTTTCCGTCTATTAAATTCTACCCCTCATTATGCACAAGCTAATGGGCAGGCAGAGGCTTCTAATAAGGTGGTGATTAATTTTCTTGAAAAAATGGTGGATGACAATCCTAGACGCTGGCATGAATTATTGTCTGAAACATTGTGGGCTTATAGAACTTTTGCCTTGACATATGGCCATGACGCAGTCTTGCCAATGGAGCTAACAGCCAGGTCTTTAAGAGTGGTGATTCAGCATAATCTTCAGTCTGGAGAATATGATGAGGCCATGATGCTTGAGCTTGAGAACCTTGAAGACTCACATTTGACAGCTTTGGATAAATTTCAAGCTCAAAAACTCAAAATTGCAAAGTCTTACAACAAGAGGGTAAAAGGTAAAAATTTGGTAGTTGGTGACTTGGTCTGGAAAGCAATTTTACCTCTTGGCAAGAAAGATCACAGATTTGGGAAATGGTCCCCAAATTGGGAAGGACCATTCCGAATTCATGAAGTGTTGAGAGGGGGTGCTTATTGGTTTGAGTCACTTGATGGAGAGCTACATCCCAAAAAAATCAATGGAATTCATCTCAAACCTTATTTCCTCACAGTCTGGGAGGCAGGAGGCTTAGAGTTCCAAGAAGCTGTCTGAGCCAGGTTTATACTTTTGTCTGTGCATAAATAAATTAATTTGCTTTCATGTGTTTATTTCAAAATGAGAGCAAGTTTGATTGAGCGGCCATGACTGGCTGTGGATGGCTGGATGCGCTCAGACAGAATCAGCTGTGAAAAAGTTGGGAATGTCTGCTGCAATCATCTTGGAATTTAGCAGATTTTGCACGTGGCCTTTAAAATCTGAAAGGTAATTTAAAATTTAAACACTTGGATTTATTCCTATAAAACCAAGTGTTGGGGGGCATTGTTTACACCTAAAATAAACCAATAGGGTAAGGCCACGTGTCAAGGTAAAGCCCAATCATCAAGAAAATCAATAGGCTGGATTTGGGCTGGGTTGGCTTACAATTTAATGGCCCAGACGGATTTCCAAGGAGGTTGGATCTTAGGTGGCAGAAGATAAGGTTGGATCTTAGGTGGTAGTTTGAGTTTGATTTAAAATGGGAAATTGAGGATTTTTAGGTAGTTATCTTTAAGGTTGTTGGAGATAAGGTTAAATAAAAATCTGATAACTATTAAATAACTGCTAGACCTGCAATCCCATTATCAGATCATGGAGGAACAGTGCCGAAAATGGAGCAACAGTACCGAAGATCATGGAGAAGATCATGGAGGAGGTTACCAGCATCAAAGGGAACAAAAACAGAGAGAAGAGAACAGTTCACGGCCTGCCCAACATACACACAGACTGCCCAAAGCATGTTTTTCAGCTTTAAGACTGCATTTTCTAGATTTCAGCAATAGTTTCCAGATTTTCCAGATTTTCCAGATTAGTGCATAGCCTTAGCCTAGGTTTGTTCACCTTTGTTCATATTTTCTTCTGCAAATTCCAATTTAGATTAGTTTTTAAACATTTGGAAGCAACTTAGCCTTCAAAACAGGTCTGCCCTTTTGATTCGGTTAGTTCTTCTTCCTTTTATGGATTTAGTTATGTTATTCGTTCATGTAAATAGGATGAATGTTTTCTACCTTTGTTCTTTTGTTTTTGCACAATATCCAGATATGCAGTTTGTTTAATTTCAATTTCCAGATTTAAATTTATAAGTTCCAGACTTTAATCATTTCATAGTTTCTTCTTTAGTTTTAGTTATCATTATAGGCTGCGTAGTTGAAATCATTGTCTGTTATTTTACTTTTTCTGTTGTCTGCGAATTTAATCTTCATGGCATGTTATTTTCTGTTCTTTTCTTCATGTTAGTTTAATTGCTTTAGGATATTGCATTTATCTTAGGATTTGTAGCTTTTATTACACTTGTTTGGTTGTGAAGTCCTTGGAGGTTTCCAAGGCAATTAGTAACCCATTTTGCAGAACTCTACCCTCTGTTTTGCAACATCGTTTGGGGCGCAATTGATTTCACAGATGTTCTTTCCAGCCATCCCATTGGAGGTCGACCACTGGAAAGGAGAAGGGTCATCTGGAAAATCCTATTTTCTTGTTTTTAGACAAAGCAAGTGGCACGCCTAACATCCAACTCACGTGGTAAAGGTCGGCTGAGGATTTTTGAGGAAATAGAACCTATGCCCACGCCACATGCTTAGAAATCAAACTCAAAGGATTCATTTCAAGAGAACTCCAAGACTCAAGATTCTGGTTGCCAGTAATTATAGAGTCCAATTTCAGAATTTGAATAATTACCTTCTAGTTCACACTGACAAGTACATCGTCTTGCACTAAATGGCCATGAACAGAACCTCCCTTAGATGACTTGTTGTTAGGATTCAAAGCCACCTCCATGCCAAGTAAATCAATCATTCCCTCAGACCTAGTGAGTGAGCCTCCATCACAATTGACAAAAGCTTTTATACCAGTACATGATAGAGATATTGACAAGCCCGACTTGGGAAATAACAGAGCTAATGGTTCTAGATATTCATCTGCCATTCCTTTTTGTCCCAACGTAACCAAAGTAGGATCAAAATCTTCATGAACATTTTCCTTGCACTGTGACTTGAATCTATCTGTATATTGTCTCCAAGAAATTGATGTGGTTTCAAGTCTACATAACTCAAGCATTTCATCGAATGTCACGCCCCAAAACCCAAATCCGAGGCGTAACAAACGCCGTACACTCATGAGAGGGTCCCACAAATGCACAAGGCTCGGAACTTATCCAAATCACAAACTCTATTCTCGCAAAATCTGTTTTAATACCATAAAATTCAAGGTACAATCTATATTCCAAGAATGATAATATATTCCATAAATCTGTGTCCAACATGACTTAAACTCAAAATAATGAATCTAACTTACAAGGACAATCTAAACTCAAAATCTATATCCAAATGCAATAGCTAGCCAATTAACTCGTCACTCCCCTTAATCTTCGTGTCTTGGGTCATACTACCTGAAATGGTGGACAAGGGAAAACTATGAGATAAAATATCCCAATAAGTAAATGTATGGATAACCCGTGGGTAAAATTTGAGTATTTCAGGTAAACAGTTTAAACATAAACGGAATGTTCAATGATGAACCATTATGCAGAATAAAGTTCAGTAGTAGTCAATTAAACTTATAGCATGCCAACAAGTGCAATCAGAAAAACGGATATAAGAACGGGAACCAAATAGACGTCTCCTCTATAGGTCATGGCCAGTGTTATAAATCTCCCACTGGCAGGCTACAGAAATTACTAATGTTTAACCCCCACTAGTAGGATTACAGAAATTACTAGTGTTTAACCCCCACTAGCAGGATTACAGAAATTCCAGTGTTTAACAACTCCCATTGGCAGGAAGAACCGGCTCTACAGAAATACATGTCGACATGTGCTAGCGTTTAACCCCCACTAGCAGGATTACAGAAATAACATGACCACATAGGAGACAAAACAGGCAGAAGTTAACAGAAAAATCATAATTCACCAATCACTTTCAAATCATCAAGACAATCAATTAAACTTTCAAGTAGGCATGCTCAATTTAATGAAAAACATAAAATTTCACTTCAAATCAGTCATACTTGTGTAAAACGGGTTTAGTCCCGCCACCACTTCAAAAACAAATCAAAACATATTTTTAAAAACAGTACGGGCATTACCATAAATTTACTTACCTCACTAGGCATAAACAGGAAACTTGACCCCAGAGCTCTAAGCCACAACAGCACCTAATATTTCAAATAACCATGTTCAGACCTCACTAGAACATTAACAAAATATCACAATTTATGTCAATCTCTCATGACCGAACAACTCTAATTTAATTCTCATATAAAACTAAGGATTTCATCTTCTTATTGTTGTCGGCAAAACCCCAAAAATGCAATATTCATTTATTTATTTATTCTTTTCTTCTTTCTGAATTTTAGCATTAATCCAGATTAATTATACATATATATACACCAATTAAATACACATTTACACATATTTATAGCTTCCCAACTCACGGGCAAACAATGGGGAGCATGGCTTTTATTCAATTTTCCATCTTTGGCAAAGCAGTAGCTGAGCAAGGAAACTTTCATAATTCGTTGCCACAATTTCCATCTACCCGTAATCAACCAAACAATTTCCTCAGGATAAATAACATAGCATATGTAATTGCACCAAACCAGAAGTCCTTCTTCAGTCCGTGTTTGCACTTCGAGATGACCTGCAAAGCCTAGAGGTGGAACTCGGGGTAGACACTCCGATGCTTAAGTCAGCAATAATCGGGGCTACCTTTAGAGCGGAGATAAAAAGAGTTTAGGGTTGGTTTCAATTACCTTTTGACGTGGCCGGGGGGGTATTTATAGGATCCAATGAGGAACCCACGTGGCATGCCAAGCAAGATAATCGGAGCTTGACGTGTCTATCCAGACGATTATTTCGGGACCGGGAATTTGAGAAGTATTCAGGTGCAAGGATGTCCACCTTAATTGCTGTACAGCTCATCATAAGGGATCAGGTGCGGGCATGCTCATTGTCACTGTCATGCAGCTATTTGAGTGGGAAGCTTTGGATTTATCCTTCACTTCGGTCATAAAGGAATTACTGTATTAGTCCGAGGCTTAGCACCTCGGACCTGTCCTTACACTATTCCCCCCCCAAAGTCATTCACTTGTGAATGATATTGTTGGGGGATAGTGGGGGAGTGCATAAACAAAGAGAATTACGGATAAATCATAGAAGTAAAAGGAAGAAATAAAATTTGTAACTCATATGTGGACACAGCCGTAGCTAATGATGAAATATGTAATAGTGGGTTATACTGGGGGTGCCTTAAATAGAATATGATCAGAGCGATCATGGCCGTGGCCGTAGTAAAAATAATAACCAGAGTTAGCGTGGCCGTAGCCGTAGTAAAAGATGATGACTGTAGTCACGGTGGCCGGAGCCGTAATAAGAAATGATGACCGGAGTCATAACGTAGCCAAAGTCGTGATAAAAAATTATGACTGGAGTCATAGAGGTTGGGGCCGTAGTAGGAAATGATGACTGGAGTCATAATGGCCGGAGTCGAGGTAAAGTATGCGACAGGTGGTTGCAGTAAGTCACTGTGACCGCAGCCGAAGTGAAACACTGCAAGTTAAAAAGTGTAATTGTAAAAGTAAACAGCAGTGCTGAGTTAGACTTAAGTATAAAGACGGGAGTCATAATGGCCAGAGCTGAGATAAAATGTAGTGACCGGATCACTGTGGCCGAAGCCAATGTGAAATGTAATGCATGATTATTGTGGTTAGAGCCGAGGTGAAACACTTGCAAAATTGAGAATATGCAAAAGTGAACGAAGGTGTTGAAATGGGCGTAAGTGGGCCCGTTTGAAAAGTCTTACAGGTGTCCATGGAATAACGTGCGCAATTAATGCAGCCGTAAAAAGATAACTGGCAACTGCAACAATTAAATGGGCAAATTTTAAAAAATGAATCGTCGAATTCAAAACGGTACCGTTTGGGGTTGGCCGTCGAATTCCAAACGGTGCTAATAGGAATCGTAAGATTAAACGAATCTCAACCGTTGAGATCTAATTTTGCCCAGAGGTATAAATAGTCATTTTTTCTGCTGAAAAGAGGTTTACTTGCTTTTCTTTTCCTGCAAAACTTCTGCGAAAAGCTTTATTGTGCGTTTCCTGTGCGTGAACTGTGGCATAATCTGGGGATCCCTACATCAAGTCTTTCGAAACCGAAATCAGGTAATGTATATGAACCTCTAGTTTTGAGTTAATCGAAGTGTCTCTCTTCTTTCTCCCTTTCTGTGGTTGATTTAGAGTCCTTTGAAGGAAGTTAGGGTTAGAGGTGAGAAAGATTTTGAATGTGCAACAGAGGGTTTTCTCTCCCTTTTTTTTTTTTAAAGATCCTAACTTATTCCTCTCCCCAACTTCGTGCAGAGTTTGAGAAAATGTCCTTAGAAGGAGCAGTAAGTATAGTAGGGAGTGAGGTGATGCCTCTAGACTATGGGAGCATGGACTCAGAGAGTAGTCCATCTCCTTCTAGTTCGGAGAAGACGGTAGAGGGGGTGAGGGAGATGAGGTGGTGGAGGTTGTGGGGAATGAGGTGGTAGGGGTTAGGGGAGATAGCATACCCATTACCGTAGTAGAAGTATAGGGTAGAGGAGAGAAGGACTATGATGTAAATGCAGAGATAGTGGAGGAGGTGAAGCAATATAGGTCTGAACTAAGGACCAGGGATAGCCTGGGTCACTTAGTGGAAAATTATGAGATCTCGTCTCGAGTGTTAGTTAGGCTAGCCGGGGTAGAGGAGAGAGCGTGTTCTGCTCCTCGGGATCATTGGATGCCCATATATTCCCACTATCTGATAGTGGGATTGAGGTTTCCAATTCCTGAGTTGCTAGTAGGTTTGTTGTTAGATTATAATATAAGGTTGACACAATTAGTCCCCAATGCTATGAGGGTAATAATAGGATTTTTAATCTATTGTCGAGCTCAGGGGATTAGTGTGCCAACAGTAAATATGTTTAAGTATTTTTTTGTTTTAAAGGGGGTAGTAGGAGGGATAAGGGGTGGTATTATTTCACCCCTAGGGTAGCAAATAGGGAGAGTAGAAAATTTCTTTTTTGTAGATGATACGAAGTGGGATAGGGGGGATGCCGAGGTGAGGGAGTTAGCATCCTGGAAGGCTAAAAGAGCCAACCAGAATAGGTTTAGTTTAAACGAGGATGATGAGGAAGAAGTGAGGAAGCTAGTGAAGAAGGGGGGGATTTACTAAACATTATGGACCTCACCAGCGCACAATGCATAGAAGCTGCTGAGCTCTATGGGCCAAGCGCTTTGAGTGAAGGTTGGTTTAGTTTTGCATTGTAGTACTGAATGTAGAGTATAGAATTGTGATTAACATTGTGTGTTCTTACTTTGCAGCTGAAATGGATCAGTTTTTGAACACGGCTGGAGGAGTGGCTATCCCCAAGAAGCCACGGAAGAAGTCAAGGACTTCAACTAAGCAAGTGGATGAGGGGAGGGCTAGGAAAGTGGTAGTGCTCGCGACTTCAGCTGAGACAGAGGAGGAGGCGCTGCAGCTGAAGAGGAAGGGTTGGGAGGAGAGGAGAGGAGGAATGAGGTACCTCAGTTCATACCTCAGCCTCCTCCTGTTGAGCTGGGGCCTGAGCTCAGACAGTTAGAGGAGGGGCTGAGGTACGAGCTCCTGGTAAGGGAAAGGGCCTTGTTCCCCCAACGGCGTCTCAGAGCAACCTGTTCGAAGCTAAGAACATTACGGGGGCTAGGTGGTTCATCAACAACACCTTTCCCGAAGTGGATAAACGCAACGCGTAGGATGAGGCTCTGAGATATGGCGGAGCATCTGTTGTGAAGCACGTTTTAGAGGTATGTTACATTATTGGTGTTGTTTATTTAATCTGTTTCCTCTTCTTTCCTTTCTCTCTTAACTTCTACGGTGATTTGCAAAGCGCGAGCTGGGTGAATGGTCTAGCCCAGGAGTTCATGGATAGCATGAGGGAGCGCTCACTCTTGCAGAGGCAGTCTGACCAATTGCAGAAGGAGAAGGAGGAGCTGGAGAAGAAAAATAAAGAACTGCAAGAGTCGTTGGACGAGGTGGTTCCAACTGTGAAACAGTTGGAACAAGAGAGGGCTTCCTTGAGCACCAAGCTCGTCTTTGAGGAGAGCAAACGAAGGATCTTTGAAAGCGAGCGTGAGGCTCAGGCGCAAGAAATAAAGTTGATGAATGAGGCTTTCGTGGAGCTGAAGGGGAATGTGCAGACCTTGGTGCACAATGGGATGAAGGAGCACATCAACAACTTCATCAGCTCCAGCTCGTTTGACAACATTGTCAACTTGTACCGGCTGCCCACTGCCATCATTGCATTCACGGACTGCAGAAAGAAGGTGAAGGCAGAATATTCTGAAGTGGATATTACGAAGATCACCTTTGGAGAGCAAGAAGAAGGAGTGGAGGAAGACGGTGAGAGCATGTCAGCAGACTTCCGTCCTCAGATCAAACTGATGTGGGAGCGTGATGTAAACGAACGTGTTGTTTTCCCTCCACAATTTGACTTCGAGTTTGTTGCAGTGGAGGAAGAAGGGGCAGAGGTAGAGGAAGACGAGGTGGAGGGAGTGGAAGTGGATGAGAGACAACCAGTTCCAGAAGTGGAGATTCATCCAGTTCCTTCCAACGATGAGCAACCTCCTCTGCCAGACGAGCAATAGCCAACACAGTCACCTCCTCCAGCTGAGCAAGAGCCAGTTGAGCCACCTCTCCCAGCAGAATAATTTTGTTTTTTAATTTTTTTTGTAAAAAACATTTAAACAGTTTGTAATACTGTTATTATTTTGAATGAAAATTCATTTTTGAAATCATGTGTTTGTTTGTGTTTACGTTTTTGTTATTATATATGGATAGAAGAACTGAGACTACTGTAAAAAGGAAACTTAATCATTTCAGAAATAAAAGAAGTTAATCACTTCATAAACGAACTAAAGAGAAGTTAAGAACAAGTACATCACTGTAAATGAATTGAGGGGAGATAAAGCACTTCAAATGTGAAGTGACATTTATTAACAGAAGTGAGGTTTGAGGAATGAATGAACTGATTGACCTCAGATACATAGAATAAGAGGTAAAATGAATCTTAATAAACACGAGGTGAAAAGCGTAAAGAATAGTAAGACATAGATCACTTGAAAGAATTTTATTAGGGGCAAAATTTCTTCAAGTTATTGACATTCCAGACTCTAGGAACTCTCTTTCCTTTAGCGTCTTGGAGGACATAGGCACCAGGATGTGGCACCTCGAGCACGGTATAAGGGCCTTCCCAATTTGGGGCGAGTTTGCCAAAACGAGTTTCAAACCCTGTTAGGCCAGCTTTTCTGAGAACAAGGTCTCCTACTTTGAATGTTCGAGGGCAGACTCGTTTATTGTAGAAGTTGGCTAGTTTCTGCTTGTATACAAGAGTTTGAAGCTGAGCTTCTTCTCTGACTTCAGCAAGCAGATCAAGGTTTTCCCGAAATAGTTGTCCATTTTGTCCTTCATCGAAATGAGTGACCCGGAAGCTTGGGACTCCTATTTCAACAAGAATGACTGCTTCAGTACCAAAGGCCAAGTCCATTGGACTCTGGATGATAAACGGAGGTGAATTGTAACTTGATCCCATAATTGGAACAGAAATCTCGGAATGAGGAACAATTGAATTGAGTTCCATTATCAGCCACAATCTAATTCGGGATCCCATATCTGCAGATGATCGAGCTGAAAACAAAGTCTTCAACCTTCTTGGAGGTAAGACTAGATAATGGCCGAGCTTCAACCCATTTTGTGAAATAATCCACACCAACAACCAGATGGGTTACACCACCAACTCCTTTCACGAATGGGCCTAAAAGATCTAGTCCCCACTGAGCAAATGGCCACGGTGCTACCAAGTTCGTGAGCTCTTCTGCTGGTTGGTGAGTCAGATGTGCGAAGAATTGACATTTTGGGCATTTCTAAACAAAGTGAGTGGCATCTTTGTACATGTTTGGCCAGTAATATCCCTGCCTTAAGGCTTTGTGAGCTAGGGTTCTAGCACCAACGTGGCTTTCGTAGATACCTTCATGTACCTCTCGAAGTGCATATTCAGCTTCATAGGGATTTAAACACCATAGAAGAGGAAGTGAGAAGGATCTCTTATACAGGACTCCATCAACGAGTGTATACCGAGATGCTTTCTTTCTTAACTTCATTGCTTCCTGCCTATCCTCGGGTACTATCCCATCTCGCAAAAAGGAGATGATTGAATCAGTCCAGCTCGGCGTGCTAGGGTTTGTGCTAATCTCCATCACCCGAGGTTTCATGAAGCTTGGTTCATCTAAGACCTCTACAAAAACGGATCTGGAACTTAACGAGCTATTAGAAGCAAACTTGGAGAGTGAATCTGCTTGTTCATTCTCAGCTCGAGGAATTTTGCTTAGACAAAATTTTTGGAATTTGCATTTCAGCTCGGCCACTAAGGCTGCATATTTCACCATCACAGGATTAACAATTTCACATATTGAGTTGATTTGGTTCACTACCAGCTGGGAGTCACTTAATACTTGAATTGCACTGATTTTCAACTCTAATGCTAGATGTAGACCAAGTAGCAGAGCTTCATATTCAGCCATGTTATTTGTTGCATCAAAGTTGAATTTCAAAGCATGCTCGCTTCGATAACCCTCTGGACCAATCAAGAGAGCGCCAGCTCCTGAACCCTTGCTACTAGATGCCCCGTCAACATATAAGGTCCAGTCGTTGGGCTCTAGATTAGAGGTTGAGGGACATGGAGTGCATTCAACAATAAAATCTGCTAATGCTTGAGCTTGGATGGCCGATCTCTGCTGGAACGTTATCTCAAACTCCCCCAGTTCTACTGCCCACTTAATTAATCTTCCAGAGCACTCTGGTTTCTGTAGAATCTGCCTGAGAGGTTGATCTATGAGAACGATAATTGGGTGTTACTGGAAATATGGCCTTAACTTCCTAGCCAAAGTGACAACTGCTAATGCTGTTTTTTCAGCTATAGGATACCTCAGCTCTGCTCCGTGTAGTACACTGCTGATATAATAGATTGGTTTCTGCTGCTTGGTTTCTTCTTGCACCAGAACCGAACTAATGGCTTCATCTGAAATTCCTAGATACAAATAAAGAATCTCCCCATCTATAGCCTTAGTCAGCAGAGGTGGCGAGCTAAGATAAGACTTCAGCTCGTCGAATACAGTTTGGCATTCTTGACTCCATTTAAATTTTTTCTGTTTTCCTGATTCATCCTTCTGGGCGGTTGATCTCATAATTTTGAAGAATGGTAGACACTTATCCACTGACTTCGATATAAATCGATGAAGAGCTGCCACCCTTCCAGTCAACCTCTATATGTCTTTTACTGATTTCAGCGGTTCCATCTCGGGCAATTGCTCTTATCTTCTCTGGATTGGCCTCAATCCCTCTTCGGGACACCATGAAACCTAAAAAATTTCCCAACTCTACTCTGAAGATGCATTTGGCTGGGTTTAACTGCATCCTGTTCTTTTTGAGGCTGTTGAAGGTTTCGTCAAGGTCAGCTAGATGGTTTTCTGCTTTCAGGCTCTTTACCACGATGTCATCAACATACACCTCCAGATTCTTGCCGATCTGAGCTCGGAAGACAATGGTTACCATTTTCTAATAAGTAGCACCAGTGTTCTTTAAGCCAAACGGCATCATGACATAGCAATAGATTTCATCATCAGCATAGAACGAGGTTTTTTCTTCGTCTTCGGGAGCCATCGGCACCTGGTGATACCAAGAATATGCATCCAAGAGGCTTAACCTCTCATTCCCTAAAGCCGCTTCAACTAATTTGTCAATGCTCGACATCGGATAGCAATCCTTGGGGCAAACTTGGTTAAGATTTGTGTAATCAATGCACATTCGCCATTTATCGTTTGCCTTCTTCACCAGGACTGGGTTAACCACCCATTCATAGTAATCAACTTTCCTAACGAAACCAGCTTGTAGAAGTTTCTCTACCTCTTCCTTAATGGCCTAAAGCCTCTCCCCCCCAAAGAGACGTCGCTTCTGGGCCACTGGTTTTTTCAATGGATTGGTGCTGAGCTTGTGTTGAGATACTGAATTTGGAATTCCTGGCATATTTATCGAAGTCCATGCAAATACATCATTGTTAGCTCGGAGAAAAGCTATTAGCTCTGCTCTGCTCTTTCCTCCGGGTTCAATCTAGTTCCGATCTGCGTTTTTCGGCTCGGATCTCTGTTATCAATGAGCACTTCTTCAACATCTTCGATCGGAGCAGCCCTGGTTCATCCTCCGATCGATTATCCACAATCTCTACACCCATAACTTGCTGATTATCAGGAATTCGCTGGGGAATGGTCTCGGGTGTCTGATCTTTGCCCTTCGTTGGTTGTGTTACCAAGGTGATATAACAATGTCTGGCCACCTCCTGATTTCCTCGCAGTGTTGCTATTCCCGTAAGAGTTGGGAACTTCATGCAGAGGTGAGATTGGGAAACCACAGCTCGGATTTTTGTCAATGTGGGTCGGCCAATAACAATGTTGAAAAAGGTGCCATCTTGACAACGAGAAACCGGACTAAAGGGGTTACGTAGGTCCGGCCACTACCAAAAGCCACATGGATGGTAAGAACTCCTTCTACGGGAACAGGTTGGTTGTTAAAACCATAGATGGGACCATCATATTTCTGCAACAATGCCGGATCCAGCCCGAGACTCTCGAAACAGTGGAAATACATGATATCTGGTGCACTCCCAGTGTCGACAAGGACACGCTGTACTTCACAGTTGTTAATCATGACAGAAGTGACCAGGGGATCATTGTGGGGTGTAACAACTGTATCAAGATCAGCAGATGTGAAAGTAATGGGTTGATTCTTCCACTCAGCATCGTTAAACTTCCGTTTCTGAGCTTGGTTCTGATGCTTAACCTCTCTGACATACAGCTTTCGCTGTTTAGAGCTCAGTCCACCTGCTTCCAGAGCTCATGTGATCATGTGTATGATTCTAGCTGGTGGTGGGAGTGGAGGTGGGTTTTCCTGATATCCCACACCTTGTCTGTTTGGTGGGTTACAAGTTCCTTGAGGCTGTGGCCCTTGTTCTCTGACAAATCGTGGCTGTGCAACTCTCTGAACATATTCATTCAGCATTCCCTTCTGTGCTAGGCTTTCCAGCTTGGACTTTAAGTTGTTACACTGCTCTGTAGTATGGCTGTGATCCTGGTGAAAATCACAATATCTGGTATGGTCTCGGCTAGCAGCAGCAGTTTTCATTGGGCCAGGATGCCTTAAATCCATTTTATTCTTAATCTGCATAAAAATTTGTGACCTTGGCAGATTAAAGGGAATCCAATTAACTAGAGGTTTATCTGCAGATTGTGGCGGGGGTGTTGAGTTCGGCCTTCCGAATCTCGGTGTAGAAGTCGGCATCGGACCTCGATTCTGCGCCATCCTCATCCTTTTCCGGCTTAAATTATCATCTCTCCATTTTGGGTTCAAGTTCTTAGAAGGAGTCGAATTCTGTGCCAGGGCATACTCCTCAACGGTTATAAATTTCAAAAACCTATCGTTCACCTCACTAAAAGGTAGTGGCAGCATGTTTGATCAAACTGTCTCTAAACCTGTCATGTTTAAGACCGGAGATCACAGCTGCAATTCCTACAGCTTGATCAAAGGAACTAACCTCCAATACTACATCGTTGAACCTGCTCATGTAGTTTTTCAGAGATTCTCCATCCTTTTATTTAACTCGCATCAACTCAAAAGTAGTTTTCCTAATCAACTTTCTACTGGAAAACTTAGTGGCAAAGGCAGATGCCATTTCTGTATAAGAGCTAATTGATCTCGGAGGTAAACTGTAATACCAAGTTCGGGCATTACCTCGGAGAGTAGAGGGGAAGATTTTGCACATCAACGCGTCAGAGGCGTTCTGAGCTTGCATGCAAGAGTAGAAAGCATGCAGATGATCATCAGGATCCTTTGTCCCATCGTAAGTCTCCAGTTGTGGTATTTTGAAGCCAACAGGATAGGGTTCTAGTGTAATATTGGTGTTCAGGGGGTGAGGTATGGAGTCAACAGCATGGTGTGGGGGTGGAGCACCTCGGTGTTCAGCTACTAGCTTTTCTAAGCTATCGAGACGTCGAGTGACATCGTCATGGAGGGGTTGCTGAGTAGGTGCTATGTGGGATTGACCCTGAGATTCACTAATAGCGGGAGCATGCTGAACCAGTTGGGGATTCTGTTGTGGAGCTGGGGGTTGTTGAGCAGGGTTTAGTAAATTAATAAGGGGATCACCAGGATTGTTTCTAGCTAAAAGCTGAGCCAGTACCAACTGAAAAACACCGAACTGTTGTTGCATGGCAGCAAGCTAAGCTGTCACTACGTCTTGGTTGGCAGTGAAAGTTGAATTGTGGGCTGAGGTATGAGGTTGATTTTCATCTTCTCCTTCTGCATGTTCAACAGGAGGGAACATAATGGGGACCTGAGGTGGAAGCTGAGGTATGAGTTGAGGTGGGAGTTGAGATGGGATCAAGGGTGGAAGGTTATTGTGTGGTTAACCTTGCCCTTGAGGCAGAGATGAATTACCAGCTCGGACTGATCGAGTGTGAACCATGATGAAAGAGCAACTAGAAAGCTTTCAGTTCGTTTCTCACAGACGGCGCCAATGTAATTGCACCAAACCAGAAGTCCTTCTTCAGTCCGCGTCTGCACTTCGAGATGACCTGTAAGCCCCGAGGTGGAATTCGAGATAGACACTCCGATGCTTAAGTCAACAATAATCGAGGTTACCTTTAGAGCGGAGATAAAAAAAAGCTTAGGGTTGGTTTCAATTACCTTTTAACGTGGCCCGAGAGTATTTATGGGATCCAATGAGGAACCCACATGGCATGCCAAATAAGATAATCGGAGACTGACGTGTCTATCCAGGCAATTATTTCGAGACTGGAAATTTAAGAAGTATTCAGGTACAAGATGTCCACCTTAATTGCTGTACAGCTTATCATAAGGGATCAGGTGTGGACATACTCATTGTCACTGTCATGCAACTATTTGAGCGGAAGTTTTGGATTTATCCTTCACTTCGGTCATAAAAGAATTACTGTATTAATCCGAGACTTGGAACCTTGTAACCTCAGACCTGTCCTTACAACATAAAAACAACTTCAAACAACAAAAATGATTCCCGGGACAACTACACAGAATTCTACACGAATTAGCAACCCAAAACCCATTTTATGCTACCGAATTCTTCCATATTTCTGCAGAAATTCAGACAGCACAACAGAGGGTTTTCGGACAACACAGGGCAGCAACAAATTGATGAAATTTCAAGCTTAGAGGGCTGTTAACTTACCAGAACATTTCCAGCAATAGAAGCCGGATCTGGCGAGCTTGGCAGAGATCGGGAGAGGGGAAGGGATGTCACGGGAGCTACCAAAATTGAAGGAACAAGAGGAAATTAGGGTAAACCCAACCTAATTCAAGGTTAAAGAGAGGGATTCAGGCTTGAATCTTACCAGAAAACCGAACTCAACCCCCACACAGCAGCGGCCGGCGGACAGAGGGGAAGAAGACAGCGCAGATATGGAATTTCTGGGTTTAGGGGAGTGTTCCAAGTTCTAAATCTTGTTATTGAACAAGAAAGAAGGAGAATTTCAAGCCCCTTTTTTCAGTTTTCAAAGGAAGAGGAAGTCGGTGGCTTAAGGGGGCTTGTCGGGAGGAAGAGTTAGGAAGAAGAAGAAGATGAGGAAGAGCAAAACACGTGGCTGAGGAGAGAAATATTAGCCTCGATCCTTATCTTAATTTTTTTTTTGAAGTCCTTGAACTTTAAAAATATTTATTATTAAGTTCATTAATAGTATTTCTTCATAATTAGGTCCTTAACTCACACTTTAATGCTCTAGAAAATTTGGGGTATTACATCGAACATCTTGTGGGTAGAAGAGTTCAGTTCCCGGAAAGTCTGTTCAATCTCCACGACCTGGTCTCCTTGAGACAACAATGTACTTTCTCCTTCCATTGCATGCGCGATTTCTAAGGCAGGCAGTTGATTTTGAACCATTCTAGCGGCCTCGTTTGTGGGTTCATCTTTGGCAACCTCACAGGATATTGGGAAACCATCATCAGCAATAGGAGTCACTAGCGGTAGCTTCTGGTCAAGTTCCACAACTGCCAATTTATCTTGCTCTCCGGTGGTGGTTTTCTCTTGCTTTGCTTCTGCCACTTGTGCAATTTCACCTACGGCTCGCGGGATTTCTTGTTGTTCAAGTATGGGTTTCAGGGTGTTAGCTATTCCTTGAACGTCTTCCAAGCAAGATTCTTGTAGGAAGGCCAAGCAATATGCATCATACAAGGATTGGGGTTTGAATAACCTCACAGTTGGCTGGATTTCTTCCTTTAATCCTTCAACAAAGAAACGGACTGCTTGCTTTTTAGTGAGTGTCGTTTGGTGAAAGACAAGATCAAATTGCTCCGTAAATCCGCTCACTGTACCTATCTGCTTTAATGCCGCCAGATCTCCCAAGCCAAATGTGCCCAAGGATCTACACTCTCTTGAACTTGAATCTTTGCCATGTCCGAGGAAGAATGTGCTCTGATACCAATTGATGCAGATAAAATGAAAGATAAGTGAGAAAAAATAAGGAAAGCTCCAATTGGCTCTCGATAAATTCCTCTAGAGAAAATACAGGGAAATCTAAGTAGAAATTGAAAGAAAGATTTTCGATATATTCCTCGATATATTACTCTGAAACCCAAGGATTACAGATAGTTTCTCAAATGGAAGATTACAGAGGATAGAGGTTGGTAGACGATGAAGAAGAACAAATTTCTGAACTACTCCAAAAATGAAACACAAAACTGCTAAATATTCAAAACGACCTCAGACAAAACATAAAATGACGACATATAATTAATCCCACTTGGCAGCCATATCATCATCTAGGTCCCACATGCCTTATTCATTTACCACATATCACCTTGTCTGGGCATATTCGATTTACATTAATCGAGAATTAAATGGTCTTCAAGTTTCATTCACTTCTCTCGGAGATTTCAAAGCATCATCAGACAATATTAAATACCAAACAATTGCATGCTCTGATCGCCAAGACCCATCTCTCCGCTGATCCATTTTTTGCGACAAAAATTGTAAGGTTCTATGCGGTCAACGATGATCTTAGCTCTGCGCGCAACCTGTTCGATGAAACTCCTCAACGAAGCATCTTCCTTTGGAATTCCATTATACGCGCTTATGCAAAAGCCCACAAATTTAATAACGCGCTATCATTGTGCAGAAGAATGCTCAGAAGTGAAACCAAACCCGATAAGTTTACTTACGCTTGTGTAATACGTTTGTGCTATGAGAACTTCGATGTAGAGACAATAAGACTTGTTCATGGGAAAGTAATAGTTTCTGGATTGAGATTGGATTCCTTTTGCGGGAGTGCACTTGTTACTGGTTATTCAAAATTGGGCCTTGTGGGTGAAGCCAGCAAGGTGTTTTACGGGATACCCGAAAAGGATTTGGTTTTGTGGAATTCTTTTATTTCTGGATGCGGGCATTCTGGATTGTGGTATGAAGGGTTGCAGTTATTTCATTGGATGCGACAAATAGGAAAGCAGCCAGACGGGTACACTTTAGTTGGATTGATCTCAGTTTTAGTGGATTCTAGCTTGTTAAGAGTTGGCCAAGCAGCTCATGCTTTTTGTTTGAAAAGTGGCTTTGCTTCCAATCCTCATGTGAGCAGTTCTCTTGTAAGCATGTACTCAAGATGTAAGTCCATCGATTCAGCAAATGCTGTTTTTAATAGTTTACCTCAGCCTGATTTAGTTTCTTCGTCAGCTTTGATAACTGGGTGTTCTCAGTCAGGAGATTATAAGAAAGCAATGTTTTTCTTCAGGAAACTGACCATGGAAGGGAAAAAGATAGATTCCATTTTGGTTTCCAGTATTCTGGCATCTGCTGCTCAATCTGCAAATGTGTGGGCTGGCAGAGAGATACATGGTTATGTTCTTCGCCATGGATTGGAATTTAATGTCATGGTTTCCTCTACTCTGATGGACCTGTATTTCAAGTGTGGTTTTATGGTCTTGGGGATTCGTGTTTTTGAAAGTATGCCAGAAAGAAATGTAATTTCCTATAATTCACTTATTTCAGGACTTGGTTTGAATGGACTTGCTTCTGAGGCCTTCAAGTTGTTCCATGAGATGCTAGAGAAGGGACTAAAACCTGATGATTCTACTTTCTCTGCTCTGCTTTCTGTTTGCTGCCACAGGGGTCTTGTTGATGCTGGCCGGGAAATCTTCAGGAGGATGAAATATGAGTTTTCCATCCAAGCTAGAACAGAACATTATGTTTACATGGTAAAGCTCCTTGGTATGGCTGCAGAGCTGGATGAGGCATATGATCTTGTGTCATCCTTGCCAAAGCCAGTGAACTCTGGCATCTGGGGAGCACTACTATCATGTTGTGACATGCATGGGGACTTTGAGTTGGCAGAAATTGTAGCACAGCAACTCTTTGAAAATCAGCCAGAAAAAGGTGCTTACAGAGTTAGCCTTTCTAACATATATGCTGGCAAAGGGAGGTGGGATGATGTGCAGAAATTGAGGGATGACATAACAGAACTTCAAGTAAGGAAAGTGCCAGGGGTTAGCTGGATTGGAATTTGAAGGAATTAAGTCAACAATCCTCATGTATACCACTAACTGTCAGCAGATTCCTCAAGGTTTGCTGCCGCAAGTGGCTTCACCCCACAAACATTTACTTTTTTGCACATTTTCTGGTGCAAAAGAGCTGTGACTTCAACTGGCAGTGATTTCCAAAGGCTTAAGGGCTTGTAAATCTGCGAACACTGCCAGAAGTTCACTTCTATCATTGTTGGTTTTACTCAATCCAAGATATTTCACGTCTGCTGCTCGATGAATCTGGAAAGCTCTTTTTCCAGTTATCTTCTTGATATAATACCTCTAAAGCTCTTGCACACAGAAAAGATAGCTGGTTCTTCTTGTGTCACTGTTTGCCAACATACGTCTTTGATCTCTGAGTGCAGAAGAGATATCACTTTCCTCAACCAATAGGGAAAGTTTGATCCCAGTGTGAAGAACTCTACCAAAGCCTCAGCTCTTCCCTACGAAGCAGACTGACAATGTCATGTTAACTGTCAAAGGTACTCTATTTCAGACAAATATCTTGCAAACTTTTTGAAGGTTTTGGATCTTATGCGTTATGGATACTCATTTCATTTCTCTCCTTTCTTTGTAAAGTTGAGATGTGCTCTCTAGGCTGAACCAAGTGATCTGGTATTAAGATTTCAAAAGTAGCCTTACTTCATTTTCAGCCCAATCAAAAGAACCCAGAAGAAAAGTGAAAGAATTATATGATGATAATGGTGCAAGCTGAAAAAATTTTCAGTAATCAGTGCTATCACTTTAGATTCTCAGGAATGGTTCATATTATTGTTAGATACAGTAACACAAAAACCAATGTGTGGGATGCTCTTTTTCTGAAATGCCTAGCTTGTTTTGAATTTATAGGGCAGATGAGAAAGCTTCCCTTTTCAATTAGAATCAAAATACCCGTGGCAGAATCATTATGCAGACCTTTTCAGAACAGGATGTGGAAACTGCTACGAGATCTATTCCACCTGGTAAATCACCTGGACCTGATGGCATTACTGCTGGATTCTATAAATCAACCTGGCCTATCATCAAGGATGATGTAGTCATGACAGTGCTTAATTTCTTTGAGAGTGGGAAGATTTTGAGCCAAATAAATGCTACAAATATCGCATTAGTACCTAAGGTCAGTAGTCCTAATTCAGTAGGTGATTATAGGCCAATTTCTTGTTGTAACGTGGTGTATAAAATGATCTCCAAAATTCTGACTCTGAGATTAACTGAAGTCTTAGGGTTCTGGTTAGTCAAAATCAGGCCGTGTTTGTGAAGGGAAGATCAATTATTTCTAACTTCTTGATTAGTCAGGACCTCTTGAGAAATCAACATAGAAAGAATGGCCCTACTAGTTGTTTAATGAAGATTGACTTGAAAAAGGCCTATGACTCAGTTGATTGGGCATTTATCGAGACTTTAATGCATATCTTGGACTTCCACCCTAAGTTTGTTTGTTCAATGGGTCAGGCTATGCCTGTCTACAGCCAGGTTTTCCATTCTTATTAATGGACAGCTCAAAGCTTATTTTGTGGAGAAAAGGGTCCTAAGACAAGGTGATCCAATTTCACCCAATCTCTTTGTGCTGGTTATGGAATATTTAACAATGAAGCTAAAGGAGCTAGAAACCAATGAGCTATTCAGATATCACACAAAATGCAGTGCTATGAAACTAACTCACTAGGCATTTGCTGATGATATCATGCTGTCATCGTAAAGGTGATGCAATTTCCGCCCATCCTGATATCATGCTTTCAAAGGTGTTTGGCTTAGAGGTCCATGCAATAAAAGTCATTTTTGGTGGCGTTGGTGATCATGTTCAATGTTGCATTATATAGAAGTTAGGGTTCGTGGAAATGAATCTTTCCTATGAAGTATTTAGGACTGCGCTTGGTGACTACAAGGCTATCACTAGTGACATGTCAACTAGTGATATGTCACTAGTGATTGAGAAAGTACAGCAAAGGATCAGCTCTTGCGTAACAAAATTTTTATCCTATACAGGTAGAATCCAGCCTATCAATTCAGTATTGTTCAATTTGTATGAATATTAGAGTGGTGCTTTGTTACTGCCAAAGAAAGTTCTCGTTTGAATGTTAACTCTTTTTTGTAGAAATTTTATGTGATTGTAGGAATTTTATATTGACTCTAATCATAAAAACAGTTAATAATAGCATAATACTCGTTCTAGTCTTTTTAGGGCACCCTTGGTGGCAAAAACTTTAACTCTTCACTTTATTAAGTTTAAAGGTTTTAGTCTTTTATTTTATATTATAACAATTTAAACCTCTTACCTTATTAGATTTATAGGTTTTAGTTCCTTATCTATTAAAATAAAGCAAAAAATAGCCGTCACTTTATACTTACTGTTAATTCTGTTAACTAAAAATAGATTTTTATTAACTAATAGTCAACTAATAGTAAATTAATAGAATTAATGAAATATTATAAAGTTAGTTTTGTTAACTCTATTAATTAAAAAAAAGATTTTGATAGCTAACAATCCACTCACAGTTAACTAACAAAATTAATAGTCAACTAACAAAATTAATAAAATGTTACAAAATAAGGGTTGTTTTCTTTAATTTTAATAGGTGAATGGTTAAAAATGTTATAATATAAGGTGATGGGTTAAAATTTATAAATTTAGTAAAATGAGATGTTAAAAATATTATAATATAAGATAAAAGATTAAAATTTTTAAACTTAATAAAATGAAAAACTAAAAATAGATTTTTGTCACGCTTGTTTTCCTACTACACAAGAAAATATTTCTTGGGAGGCTGCACGTATCTGAGTCGGCTTGGCTTGGGAAAAATTTTTTCTAGGCACAAATTTTAATGAAGCATGATAATTGATTATAACTAAATATAGCTGGTTATAAAGAAAAAAAAAAAAAAGAATTTTAGGCCTCCTTGGTTACGCCGGATTCTAGAATAGGAATTTGAACTAGCTGACAAAAAACGCAACTTGACTGGTCTTAGTAAAACAATTTTCTTGAGACAAAAATTTGTGTGTATTATAATTGATTATAATAATTGTATAACTGGTTATATGTCAATTTTTTTTAAAAATTATTTTTTAAAAGTTTTTTTT
>BPVZ01000003.1:5439629-5471831 GCA_020521535.1 Rubroshorea leprosula | reverse complement strand
AAAAAAAATGGTCATAATTAACTATGTTTTTAAAATAAACAATTATATTTTATAATCAATTATATACTTTTTGTATTCAATTATATATGCATAAAATTACTTCACAATCCATTATAATCAACTATATTGCATTTTGATTTCTGTACCAGGATATCTACTTTCCCATACTGAGCTACATTGTTCTTTTGGTCGGCTACTTCAGATTCTTTTTGCAGGATCTGGAGATTACCAAACAGGTCCTATGTGGTTCCCATCTATCCTAGAAAGACAATCCAAGAGATTATTTGGCTTGGCTCAGGATTTTGTTATTCATAGTACAACAATTCATGCAAAAAAGTAATCACCATACAATGATTTAATCAATTACTTTGGGTTTAAAATCAATTATTTTTTAACATAACCACTTATTTGAATATAATTTATTTTTTTTAAGTATTTAATTATTTTATTTAGGAAAATTTTTTAAAAATTTTTTATTAAGAAATATAATCTGACATATATAGTCAATTATATCATATATAATCGATTATATGTTTTTGATCTTGGATTTATTTCTTTCTTAGACCCAGCCATGGTTTTGATCTTTGCTGGCTTCCCTGGATTGTTTTTTCGAGATCCTTAGCAACCCTGCAGGCCTTAGGGTGTGTTTGGTTGGCCAAATGTCCTGAAAATTAAATTCAGAAAAGCCATAAAGTTAAGCCAATTAACGTGGTCCGGGATTTTGAAAAATGTCTTTGGGATATGGTCAGTTAACTTATCCAAAAGTTTTTCATCCCATGTAAACTTTTTGCCTCGAATTAAAATCCGGCCAATATAGCAAACTATAACACATTATAGTTGGTTATTTTTTATGATATTCTAAGAGTATAAGTTAAACGTATATTAAATATATCTTTTTATTATAAATTTATATTAAAAGAATAAAAATTAACATTTAAACGACTTAAATAGTTAAGTGGTAATTTCATTCTACTGAAAGTAAAAGATCTTGAGTTCAAGTCGCATAGCATGTGTATAAAGTGAGATAAGGGATTGGAGAGGGTTGCCTCCCATTGTGCAACAAACATAAAAAAAAAAATTTTAATTTATCAATTGTCTAATTAAATTCACTTGACATTAAAATTAATATCAACTTTTATATTTTTTTATATACATTTATAATAAAAAATACTCAACCTATACTCTAAAGATATAGATTTTTTATTTCGATCAACCATAATTGGTTTTTTTTTTTATATATATATATTAACTTCTGAGTATCTGATAACTACATTGGATCCCGACTAATCCAAAATTGAGCCATGTCAGACGCCATTAGAGAGAAGCTCTCTCAGTGTCTATTTTTTCATTCACATAACTCAAAGTCGAGATATTATTTAAAAGGAACCAAACTTCTTCCACTCAAACTAATAAACTATTGGTACCATAATTGGTTATAAATTGTTATAAGTGACCATAACTTATTCTTTTTGCCTAAGGTTTTGAGCCCGAGCTGATGATTTTGATGCTGCCTCCCCCAATTTTACCGGAAAGTTGGACACTCAATACACCTTAAGTGAAATATTTAACAAAAAAAAATTATGTATAATAAGTAAAAATATTTTTAATTATCATTTATTTATTATATAAAATTATTTAATTAAATTTATACATAAATTAAATAAAATAACTAAATTAAACTAAAAGGAATTTATAATTATTAACAAATCAAACCATACGTCACACGATTGCATATTTTTAAATAAATTTAAATAGTCGTTCGATCATTACATTTGCCCTATATTTACCTCGGAACAACTGATATATAAAATTGAGAATTATTAAAAATTAAAACATAAAAAAAAAAAGAGAATTATTGAAATTAATTCTATACCATCATTTCATTTAAAATTTCTAATATAATTAATTGAGAAACATTCTTGTACAAATTCATATCAAATTCACATTAGTTACTTAATGAAGAAATACAAAATCAACTAAATTAATATGTAAATAATTAATGTATATACAGAAATATATTATAAAACATGATTGAAAATAAATCAGTTAATGTACGTAAAAAATAAATTAATATGTTTGATTGAGAATATAATTATTGCATAAATAACATACTAAAAAGGCAACTTAATTTGACAGTGAAAATCTTGTTAGAATTGATGAACTACAAAATGAGTGAAAAAATGTTAGAAAAAATTACAAAAAAATGAAGAATAGGAAGATGAAAATCGTTGAAAATTCGTCGGAAAACTACAAATCATCATAAAACTTACCAGTCACAGTAGATCGGGTGATATTTAAGAGGGCTGTGCAATGAAAATTTCCTATTTCCATCAACAATAAACAAAAACTCACCAAAATTGAAAGAAAATGCAAGGAAAAATTCCTAAAACAATTTAAACAGGCCAAACTTACCTTTGGGGCATACGAGGAGGCGAAATCCAGCAAATTATGGAGCTTCTATGGCTCGATTTGGTGTTGGAATGGAGAGGGAGGAGGAGATGGAGTTTGGAAGGAAGAAGGTGAAATGCAGAGGGAAGGGAGTTCGAGGTGTTTTGGGAAAAGAAAGGGGCTTTTGCTGAGATGTGGTGCAATGCTTTACACGGACTGATTAAGTGCAGTCCATTGCAAGCTAAAATGTCAGCCTTGTCAATTTTCAAGGCAAATCATCAACGTACCATGCAAGCAATGCACAATAAACAGAAAGGAAAAAAAAAAGTCACCAACGTGAATACATTGCTCAATTTCCTAAATAGTTGAATTGAGTTAATATTTGCTAACACTGAGATTCCGAACACGACCTAGCATTGCAAGCTACGTTGGTTAATATATGACACCAAATAAAATTTTTATGAGTAGAGTCAATCTTATGTTAAAAATTAAGATAGTTTAATTTTTAATAAAGATTTATTAATATAATGTAATTTTAAGATTTTTTTTTACTTAATTTTTGCAGGTTTAATTTAACAAATCATCTATTAATTTTTATATTTTTTTTCAGTTTTGTCCATTGTCTTTGAATTCTTCCAACCCTATTTACTATCTTTCAAATTTATTTCAATTTCGTCTAATGTGTTATCTTTAACGGAGATCTTTCTATTCTATTAAGGAACAGTTAGTCCTTTAACTATATATTTTTTTATCTTTTAGTCCTCAAATTTATATTTGCTATAAAAACAACTTTTATTCTTAAAATTATTATTTCTTGGTTCTAATACCAGATTCTTCTATGGATTTTTGGAACTTAACTCAGATTACTATTGACTAATGAATAGCTAGTATGTTAAACTTAGTGAGCGTGAAATTAGATCTACTAAACTGCTAATAAAGATAATTTTTGCTTGGCCTTTTTTAATCTTTTAGATCTTCATTTAAATCTGCAACTGTTTGCTTCAACTTTCTGAGATTTTTAGATAGATGATAATCATTTTCAATATTACTTATTTTTTCTAAAAATTTTTCGATTTTATTTCTATAATATTCGCATTGCTACTCATAAACTATCTTATCTACAACAATTTCTTGAATAAAATCAAGCATCTTAAATTATAATGGTTTAATATAGAATCGATTTTTCTATTCAAAATATAAGAGGTCAAGTACTATTTCCCCATCATTTCTCATCTCAAAAATAATCTAATGTTAAAGAAGAATAAAGTTGTTTATATGCTCACCTTGTTTCCGCATGATAAAATAAATGAGTTAGAATTTTACTTGAAAATCCTTCGGACTAGTCTTTAGTTAAGCAAATGCTTCCTTTATCTAACCCTTAATGCCAAACTTAGGTTAAAATGGGTATTCAGACAGGACAAGTGACTTCACTGCTGCCTTAGTTTCTTTAGGATTCTTCTCATTTTATTTTATGATAGAAATAAAGAAGGATAGAAACACAAGGATTATTCTAAAACATGATTTTATTTTTGAGAAAAGAAAGGGAACGTTCCCTTTCTTCTTGAAGGGTGTTTACAGATGCATAAGAGAAGGCTTTTAGTAAGGCATTTGGATGTTCAAACGCCTGATGCCCGTTACAGCTTATAGGAGACTTTTTATAGCGCTCCTTAGAATCTTTTCTTTCATCATTGTTGACAATTAAAGTTTACATTATTGTCTGGTGATCCAAACTTGCTTCTTGCTTTTGCTAAAGTAGATTACATGGAATCTTGCAGACATTCTTCTTTTTCTTTAGTGACATAAGAGCTTACATCTTTTTGCATCAAATTCTTTAGAGGATGATGAGATCCTCTTCACTGTCCAATGGGGTGGTCTCTTCGTCACATGGGGCTTCAGCTTTTCCTTTTGCAGATTCTTTTTTGTAGCAAAAACTATAATGGCTGTCATGCTTTAACAGCTTGCATAGTCTATTATGGACTGCTTTATTGGCTGGGACTAGATTTTCAAAGATTTCCTTTCTTTTCTGCTTTATTTTGGACACGCTAATGCTTGTCATTAATCTTGCACCAGTGGATACTACCAAGATTTCTTTGGAGAATCCATATGTCCATGTCTTCCTCATCTCTATCATTCTATCAAAGTTCTAGAGTAAAACCTTGAATCCTAGAGCTTGTCTCTCTTGGATGAACTCAATCCCACAAAAAGACTCTTCAAAGTCTTGAAAATTTTGATCTTCATTCGCTTCTACCTTGATTTTCTTGGACTAGATTCCAATTTGAACTAGATGATGACTGGGGAAATATTGAGATTTCTCCCATTTTGGTGCTGCAAAGTAGATTTTGACAAATACTACCCTTTGAGCTTTTGTGCCAATTTTGAAGTCTTTCACTCCTTGGCATATAACTTTTGGAAGCTCTAAAATTTCTTCATTATCCTTTGAGAGATAAATATAGTTTACAAAACTGTAATTAAATAACTCTTTTATTGCTTTTGGGTTTGCACCTTGCATGAAATTAATTTTGGGATAAATCCCTTCATGGATAGGATGGCAATTCTTAATGGACCTCATCGAATATGCCATTTTACAAACTCTATGGTATTCCTACAGATATTCTTCACTCATTGTCATTTTTGATAAGGTGTCTATTATTGTAACTTTCTTTTCTTTCTTGCTTGAGTAATCAAGTCAAAAGTTATGGCTTTTGGCATTTTGAATAGTTGGCTTTTAATCTTGAGACGCTGATATTTCTGAGGGAGAGTATTTGACATAATAGTCAAACTTCCCTGAATTTTCTCCAAGTAATCCTACTTAAGGATCACCTTGTTCAAAATTTTCTTTTAACTCTTGTTGGGAGCTTTTTTTTTGCGATTTGGCTAGATTCTTTAGAGTTGATTTCGACAATAGTAATTACTTTAAAACTCGTTAATTTTTCTATCAGCTCTTTAACCTCTTCAAGGGCATCTTGTCCCTTATTTAATAACTCATGGCTTTAATAATTTTTCTTGGTCTTCATCCATAAGGTTATGGCCTTCATCAATTATTTCTTGGCCTTCAATCATTTTTATTGCCTTTCTCTTATTTGCCTATTGCCCTCAATGAGTATCTCTTGACCTTTGAGAATAAGGTCTTTCCCTTTATTTTTGGAGTTTCAGAATTACATCCATTAGCTCCTTCCCTGCTTAAGAAATCTGCAAGACAATTATTATTTCCTTTAACATGTTCAATTTCAAAATCATATTCAGCAAAGAAAGTTTGCAATCTATTTAATCTTTTATATTCTGGTGTTAAATTTAATTTATTAAAAATAAATCCTTTAACTTGAGTATTGTCAATTTTGACCTCAAAATGTTTTGGTAATAAGAAGAAATTAAACTTTTTTATTCCATTTTTAATAGCCAATAACTCTTTATGATTGGAATGATATCTAGTTTCTACATCTTTAAATGCACCATTAGCATATCTACAAACTTTTTTTTGAGAATTTTTTAAAGCTGCTCTCTAATAAAAATATGAGGCATCGCATTCTAAAATTAACTCTTCATCTTCTTTAAGCAATTGTAGCCCAGGAAGGTTTTTGCAATATTATTTTATTATTTTCACATGATTAGTGTGATAAATTTCCCATTGTTGATTTTCCTTTTTCCTAAGTAACTTTTGCAAAGGGTGTCTTAATTGAGTTAGGTTTTGAATAAACTGCTCTACATAATTGAGTATTCTTAGAAACCTTTGAATTTTTTCTTTAGATTCTAATTTATTTAGGAACATCGAAGTCTTTTCACTAATGTGAGGTTGTAATTCGATTCCCATGGAATCTATTGTTAATCTAAGGAATTCAATTTTGGTTTTCCTTATCTCTGCTTTTTTTCCAAAAAGTAATATTTCATGTTTCTTGCATAAATATTCAAATTTCTTAAGATGACATGAATGTTCTTTCTTGTTATCAAAGATGATTAATATGTCATCTACATAAACTATGCAAAATTTCTTGATGGAAGAAAATACATTATCCATCATTCTTTGAAATATTTAAGGTGCATTTTTTAATCCAAAAGGCATTACTAACCACTCATAGTGTCCTGTAGGGGCACTAAAGGCTGTTAGTAGGATACTGTCAAGAGTTAGCTTAATTTGCCAAAATCTTGATTTGCAATCAAACTTTGAATACATTTTCTTTTCCCTAATGCTATTGATTAGAGTTTCTTTATGTGGTAAAAAGTAGTCATCGAATTTAGTTTTTCTATTAAGTTGTTTATAGTTGACAACCATTATAGCTTTTCTTCTTTTTAATTCATTATGATTTCTTACCATAAGGCAAGACTACTATGCGGACTCTTAGAGGCTTGTATAATTTTTTGGACCATTAACTCTTGAATTTGCTTATCAAATTCTTTTTTATCTTTAAGGCTATACCTCATTGATTTGACTCTAATGATAGTTTTTGGGTCTATCAATTTGATTGTGGCATAAGTTTTATCAACTCCCCATAGTTTTATAGGATCTTCTTCATAATTACTTCTTAATTCTTCTGAGACAGATTTTAAGGTTATTTTTTCTTGTGTTTTTTCATTAGTCCACAATGCTAACACTGGTTTTTTAATCTCTTTTGATCGAGTTTTTCTATTATCTTCACCACGCTGGTTGCAAAAATTTAATGGTTCTATTGCTCTAGTATAAGCATTATAAATTTTGGAGGCGTAAAACCAATGTCCACAAGGTGTATAAAATTTTACATATGATGTAGTTTGAACATATTGCTTGAATTGACTTAGGAAATTGTTTCCTAATAGGATATCATTCCCTTGCTCGTTACTTTCATAGACTCGGGGAATTATAACTTCAGTTCCACCTATTACGACAATAACTCTTTCTATTATTGTTTTATAGTGAATAACATTTCCATTTATAGCTACAGCTTTCATAGTTTGAGAGGTGTTCCTCCAATAATATTTTGGGAATACATTGGTTTTGGCTAAACATATCCTAGACCTTGTATCTATAAAAGCATGAAAGAATTCTGTTTTGTGTTCGTCATATTTGATTCCGATGGATATGTATACACTATAGATACTAGTCTTCGTAGTGTCTAGGTATAACCACTTCTTTTACACTTAAGGTAATCTTTAGACGATGTTCTTGGATATTATAGGTCTATACTGATGTTAAGAACGTATTTCCTAGCATTAATTTTATACTTGCAGTCATTTCTGTTTTAGCATGAGTTGTTATAGTAATTTCATGTTGTATCTTATTCTTATCCTTTATTTTAAGAGAGACTTTAACATATTTATGTACTGTGGTCACTGCACCATTAAAGTTGTAGTATGTGTATGGCTTAGTGAGTTCAAATCTTGGTAGGTGTGGGATCATATCGCTATGGATATGTGTTACTCTTGCTTCTGTATCTATTAGGATAGAAATGTTATGCCATTCTTTCCTATCATAATAATCTCCTTTTATTTTGAAATGTCTAGAAGGGATTTTTAAGGTGTCTAATACCACCTCATGTTTTATACTAGTTGTTCTAGTTAAGACCTCTTTATTTTTCTTAGGATAGCGTATAACTCCTAAGTCTACACTATTTCTATGGCTTGATTCAGGTTTTGTTTTGACTAATAGTTTTCCTGACTCATATGCCATTAGTAGGAGTGGTTTTTCACTAATGTCTATTTCCCATTCTTTGGGTAATTCTATTTTAGTGATCATTTTTGGTTTTTGAATTTGTCCTATTTTAGAGAACATAGGATCTAATTCAATATATTTTTTATCTTTAAAAAGATTACATTGATGACTATTAGTCAATGCATAACTTATCATATAGTTAATACTATATGGCATTGATCCATCTTTCATAAAGTTTTCTCTAGCAAATTCATTTGCTAAACTTAAGGTTTTATTAATATTTCTATCATTAATGTTTACAACGTATTTTGGATATATTGTAAACATAAGTTTTTGATAACTAAGGTTACCTTGCACTAATCCAAGGATATCATCATTTCTATCATTGATTCTATTATCTATTAAAGCTAATTTTATTGGGGTGTCTATTCCTTAGCTAAAATGAGCTTTAATAAGTATTGTATTCCTCTAATATGGATAAAACCTATCTTCTTTGATCTACCAGTTTCTTTGATTTTTGATAGTTTGCTTTTTATTTCTGCCTTGATAATCAAAGGTATATTTATTATTCCTGTTGTATTCTTGATATGGATCCTATATTCTTTAATGGATATTCTGTAATAAACTATATTTTTTCTCTTAAAAGGATTACTTATAAAGGAATTTGGTTTGAATCCTTTTTCTAAAGCAAGGTCCATTCTCTTTTGTCTGATTCTTTTATATTTACTTTTATTGAATACAGTTATTTGACTATATTCTCCATGTCCTTCATATTCTTCAGAATAAGCTTCTCCTTCTTCAATATTTTGATTCATTACTACTGGAGGTATATAAACTTTCCACTTCATATATACTTTCTTCATTACTTATAGAGCTAGTATCTATTTCACTTAGTTCTTCTTCATAAATTTTTAGTACTTTCTCTTTTGTATCTTTTAGGACATTCATTTGCATAATACCCTACTTCTTTACACAACTAGCATGTGCAATTCTTAGGATTCTTTTTATAAATTTTTTATGTTTTGGTTTTCTTAAATACCTCTTTTTTCTTTCTAGAAAATTTGCTCTTATTAAACCTTTGTTTATTACCTCTTTTAATTCTAAACTTCTTGTTTCTCTTGTTGTAGTTGGTGTAACTATATCCTAGCTTGATTGGATCACTATTCTTAGGACAACATAGTCCCTTTTTCATACTTTTTCTTAGTTTGTTCTGACTATAGGTTTCTAGGCACCATTCATTAATTTTGGTTTTAGCAAACCAAATTCTTAACCCTAAAGTATCTTGCTTATCTTCTACGTATATTCTATAGGCTTCTGCCAATTTTATTCCCCAAAGATTTGGAAATTTTCCAAAAAACAATTCCATTAGGCCTTTAGTCATTTCATGATTTGAAGCTTTACAATAGTATTTTTGAAATAGACAAATGTATTAATCTAATTCACAGAAATTACATAATTCTGAATTTTGCAAATTCCATATTACTATTCTTCCAATTCTGGCCTCCTCTTTTCCTTGATTTTCTTCCCAATTTTCTCCTATGAATTCTCTCATAATGGCTGATTCGAACCTATTTATTATGTCTTGAATTGCTTCATTTTTATTAACTTCTTCTAAAGCAGGATTTCCACTTATAATAATATTATTGTTTTCTTCATTTAGACCAGCAAACCATTTGTGAACTATCGCTTTGAAGGTGACTTCAATAAATCTAACTACTTGTAAGGCATTCCAATTTTAGTTTGCTACGGCTATCCAAGTAGCTTGGGTCCATTCACTAATGACCTTCTCTTGGTCGATAACACAATCGAGATCTAGCCAAATACCATTAATATTAAATATCTATTCTTTGATTTTAACTGGCGTTTCAAGTCTAGATTGATTTCCAAATCTTTTACTCTTTTTATGATATATCACTTCATGTATTAGATTTCTATTTTTTCTATAGCCTTGGCTTATACTGGATTTTACTCCATGTGACATTAGAAATTCTATTGGGGTTATATTAGGATGTGTCTCATCCTTTTCTTCTTCATTTTCCTTTTCTATTTCCTCATTTTGGATATTCATTTTCATATTTTCTAATTTTTTAGTAGTTACAATAATCTATTTGCACAGATTATCTAGCTCTTCTACATTTTCTTCTTCTAAGAATTTTGTTCAAGTTCTTTCAACTCTTCTTCTTGGGTTTTTAACATGAAAAGTGTTATTCCTTTTGATTTAGGCTTTTCTATGAAAATCTTTGAGATTATTTTAAATACTTCATTTTTACCTATAATATTTCGCCTACTACAGACTGATATTATAGTATCTTATAGATCTTTGAATTGTGTTTGGATCTTATAAAAATTTTTATCTATATCATTTTCTAGTTGTGGAATTATTCTGTTATACATTTTTAAGCTTTTATTGCTAATTTTTTAGAGCTTTTAATATCTTGAAATTTTCTTCTATTTTGATTTCTATCTCTCTTACTCAAGATATCAAAGTCTTTGGGTCTTTAATAGACCTTATTTCTTCTTTTATTTCTTTCAAATTTCTAGAGTTTTTGACATTATTTATTCTTTCTTTAATAGAATCAAATTCTTGAGAAATGGATTTTCCCATTTCTTTAATTCTTCTTAGGGTATTTTTATTAATTGTTTTCCTTGATTCATTATATTTTATTGTGATTATAGTGTTACTTTTTTTAAAACTTAAAGGACTGTTCTATTTTAATTCTAAATTGATTCTTACATTAAAACTACCGAAACTCTTGTACGGTAGCCCATTCTGAAATATTTTCCAAAGTTTATAGACTACTTAGAAATAAAACATACTTTCTAGACTAAAATGAAATCAAGTTGATAATTAATAGATTAATTTTTGAATTAAGCCAATTTTTGCAGACACAATTGATAAACATTTTTTCATAAAGATATTGTTTGAATCACATGAAATGGTTCTTCCTTTTGAATTTTTATTGTTTTACTTCTAACAAACATTAATATGTAATATTTTTAAAGTTGTTACACATGATGTTAATTTTAACTTTTTTGGTACATTTGATGATAGGCTATATAAAAAGAGATAGCCCTCTCCTATTCCCAAATTCTTCTTTACCCGACTCAAAACTCGAATTTAAAATCTCTAACTTGAAGTTTTAAACTCTTAACTATGGAGCTACCCCATTGGGGTTATAATGTTAATTTTGTTAGAATCACTTGAAATCACATTAAAATTTATCTTGCCATATTGGATTTCAAATGGTTTCAAAACTCATCTCTTGCCTCAATACATTTGCCAAATTAAATCTTCTATAAATTGAACGAAACCCACCCCAGTCCTCACCAAGACATACACAAGGTAAAGCTCTTAGTAGTATTCTAAATATCTACCTAAAAAAGCTCATATTCCTTTAGAAAGGGATCTTGTTGGAGAGTTAGGGACTCAAGACCACCACTTTTGGCATTTAAGGTAATCTTCCAAGCAATAAGATCACATCTTTTTCATTCCCATTAATTAAATGAAAGTCTCCTAAAATGCATCCTACTAAGCATGCTGTCATTGGCATGTCAGATTTTCCAAATGGTTATTCTCTTTTCTTGGCAATGAAGGCAAATATCTAATGCGTTATTCTCTGTTCTGATTATAGGACCATCAAGGGAATTTTTGTTTATATAGACATTGATTACTTTCTTCTGCCGTTGTATCAAAGGAAGACAACAAGTTGCAACGGTGGTGAGTGGCGACCGCTGGTGGATGTGAGCGTTGTGTTCAACTCCCTCGTTCTACAAAACAATGGAGAGGCCGTGGAGCGCCCTATTGCGTTCCTTATGCAAGAACTTGAAGAGCAATGTGGCCTTTAGAGCCACAGAGAGAAGGAGCAGATTTCTGGCTGCAAAACGATAGAAAATCTAGCTATTTGAGAGAAACTAATTAGAGAGCGGTGTTCTGCTTATGTGAGGAAGTGAAGAACGAAGACGGGGATTTTATAGCGAAACCCGGTAGATGGAAACAAAACGCTAGATTAACAAATGGATGATGAGGACGGACTGTACTTACTAGAAGGATTTGAGCAATGATTTCGATGCTTTATATGCTCCGAAAAATATGTGGGCACCCAGGGGTAGAGCTAAGGTCCCATGCCCCTCAAGCTTTTAAGAAATAATAAATTAGGTCTATTAAATTTGTATTTTTTGTCCTTTTTATCCTTAAATTATTAATTTTTAAACCATTTTAGTTCATTTCTTAATCATTTTCTCATTTTTCCCCATAAAAATATTTTCTGGTTCCGCTCCCTGTGCTCCAGAGTGTGAAACTGTTCTCAGGATGCAGAAAAGATGAAGATAGCAGATCGCAAATGAAAAACAAAGATGAACAGAGCAAGAAACAATCAATGAACGACATGCATCCTTCTTTTTTGAAATTTTGAAACATAAAAAATCAATCCATATGCATTTGTATTTCTTTGGACATTCCAGTTGTGTTGAACTCGGTACACTTCACCATTTTCTTTGCTGCTTGCTTCTCCTTCACCAACGCCCAGCTATGAAAATCCAAAGTGAGAAAGTTAGAAACATCACCAAAGTAGTACTATTGTTTGTGAAACAACTCAAGTTAAAACCCACTATTAACCTAACAACTCTTTGAGTCAAAGTTTATAGGCCTTAGAAAGCTCAAACTTAAGATTTTAGTAATAGTTGGTCTCAACTCTTATATGCTAATCATATATAGTTTCACCCAAATATAGGTTTTTGAGGCATTATTGTTAGAAAAGGAGAGAAGGTAATAGAAGAATAGGTTCTAATGCATGATCTCACTTTCCTTAAGGATTCAAAATCCCTTAGGATACAATAGAAATCAAAAACTCTCTCAGGATTAGATGTAAAACATGAACTTCTACTAAGGAACTTATACGAGACGAATAGACACTAGTTGAAGGGATATATTTCTTCAAAAGGACACGAACCAAAAAGATACGTCCTCACAAAAAGACCTCATTATGAAAAGGTGTCTTTTAGTTGCCAAAAATCATGTTTGAATTTCAAACATGATGAGAACCCCAAAGAGAACAATGAGACCCATAGCACAACAAGGGATTTTGAAACCCCAGAAAAGCCAAATCAGGTTTACAATAGGACCTTGACCTATTGTTTATGTTGCAACAAGAACCAGAAGTAAAAACCTTGACCTATTGTCTATGATGCAACAAGAACTAGAGGTATAAAGTTGGTTGATGCCACACCCTCGAACGGTTAAAAACGAGAATGATAAGTTAGGTTAAAATGCCACAAGAATAATCTTGATAAGTTTTGTAAAGTTCTAAAATGAACCAAAGAGAAAAGTCTCTCAAAAACTTAGATTGAATAACTCCTTCCAATTTGGGTTACAAGCCTTTTAAATAGAGAAAACTAATTCTAATCAGAATAGGAATTAACACCTTCAGTCCTAAACCTAATAACCACGAATTAGGCTTCAAATAAATGAATGTTTAGCCTAAAAATAACACAAAAAATATGAAAATCACTCAAAATAACCTAAAATAACCCAAAAATAAACAAATGTTCATCACTGTATGTTTTGTCACACCTTTTCATGCAGTTGCTTAACCACTTTAGATTTATTTTTCCCACCCAAACTAGCTCATCAACAATAGGTAAGGCAATACATCCAAAGGAGTGAGTGGATTAAAACCATACACAACTTTAAATGGCAAACAATTAGTTGCTAAATGGTTGCTCCAATTATAAGCAAATTCAACGTGTGTTGGGGTGTGCTAGTGATGAAGGATGATGAGTTAGCAACAGTGGTGATGTGGAGGTTGACTAGGATGCCACCCATAAAAGAAATGAGGAGGGTCTTTTTGGCAGCACCTGCTTCACGTGCAAAAGGCTACGTGTTTCAAGCCATCTTGTTTTTGTCCAATGATGATGTTCAGCGATGATACCTACAACAAACCTTCTAGCAAAGTTTGAAAATATAAATGTTCCAGGCAAGCCAGGAGAGCTTGGCAACGACGACGGGGTTTCAAGGACTAAGGATGATTACACAACTATCAAAGATGACAGGAAGAAGATGTACATTGTTGTAAGAGCAACAAAGATGGAAAACAAATGAGGATCAAAGATTGCAACTTGAGAATCACACTTATACATAAAATATTATGACATAATAATAATGACAATAAATGTGGCCCCTATCATCTCTAGTAAATATCCTCACTCTACAAAGAGCAACCCTCATATTGAAGATGGAAAATACAAAAATCCCTCTCTTGTAGCTCTTTTTAAAGACCAAAGGGATAAACTCGAAAATGGTGATGGGAGAACGAGGGATGATCGCTTGGGGGCTTGTGAGTGGAGTGCTTGATCCCATTGTTGATGCTAGCCTTGCAACTTGATCATTTGATGCTCAAGAAAAATACCCAAAAACTAAAATTGCAATATGCTACCTCCTAGCCATAATGTGCTGCAAGGTTGGAAGTTTTTGTACAGTGCTGGAAGAGCAAAAAAGATGGAGAAAATGATGGTTTTTGAGTGATTCTGGCCTGTGAGGTGAGAGGTTGAAGGTGGAGGATTTTTTTAGAGGAAAATGGAAGTTTGGTATTTGAGGAAGAAAGTTGGAAGTCCATGGTATTTGTTTTTTTGCTCTTCTTAAAAAATGAAGAAAAAGAAAAATAATATATATACAGGTACAATGGCATTTTTTTAATTTTTGGTTGATGGATTAGAGGTGTACAGGTGGATTTGGGTGAGTTGTCAAGCCTTTAGTAGCTCTGGGCATTGTTGGCAGCTCTCTGGCAGTGACATTATGAATTACCTAGTGGTTTTGGCGAAGTTTCGCTGGTTCTAGTGAAGGACTAGAAACTGACTATTTCTGGTAATTTCTCCAGCCATACAAAATTCCACTTTTAGGATGGTATTTAAGTGTAGTAAGCAAACACAACACCTAGACGGGGATTTTGGTAGGTTCCTCAGGGTTTGCGTGAGATTTTGGAGGATTTCCCAAGTAAACAACAATCTTTTTCAATAGTTTTCAAGGGCATGAAACTTGTGTAGCCACCATTTTATTAAATATAACTGCCACTTGTTGGTGGTGACCAAAATAGCATTTGTGGTTAGTTTTTTAATGGGATTTTAAGCCTCTGGTTAGCATTAAAGGGTATTGTTTTAGGAATCAAGTCCACTTCCAAATCTTCGCCACCTAGCCTTTCCTAGCGAAGTAGGGCAACATTGCCAATGCCAAGCTTCACTAGCGCAAGTACCTTGCTTCGCCAGATAGGCAATGTCCATCCATCCATGCTTGCCAAGCCACTACCTCCATAGTTTATCCCAAGTAGATCCTATGAGCTTGGATTTATAGGCTTGTATTTATCTGTAATGACAACAAGATACATATGAGTATATATTCAAATATTTAAATGTAAAGTGTATGGATATGTGTAGCAAAGAAGGCTACTCCTTTGTGTATTAAAGGGTATGATATGGATAAATGTTCATAGTGCCCTTTTGTTTGTTGGCCATGGCAGGCACCAGTATATTGCTATTGTGCATGGCTGGTGTTGTGCTAGAATCAAAGGAGCAAGTGATATTGGTATGTGTTGCGATATTGTTGTTTCTAGCCAAGTATTGTTGGTCAGTGATACCGATTAACATGTAAAACATAAAAGAGATATGTTATGAGTCGTGATTACTGGTGACCAATAACTTTGTCCTTTTGTGTGAAAGAATAATGATATGCATGGCTGCCAACCATGTAGATATTGCAAGGTAGCTTCCTTATAGCTAAAGGGACTACAATGGGTAGCTTTGTCCATGATTGGAGCATGAACTATGTGGAATTGAAAGAGCATTCTCACTAATCCACCAAGTCATGAAGGGGTAAATCTTGTTAAGGTAGACTCCGCCATAGTGATGAATATGCGATAGAGAGAAGTGGAGTTATCTCCATGGAAGGGGGATGCCAGCCACATCCATGGCCTTCGATACAACAAGGTGTGATACCATTGGCCATACTTGCATCGTTAGAGGGTGGTCCTGGTTGTTGTTGCCCATCGAGCACTACACCACCATGCACGGACGACCACCAAGGGACCACGGGTGATACTTGATGGATTTTTAATGTTGGAGGGTAACCATCCCATCCGATTGTAGGGTTGCAACTATTATCAACCTCATGCTAATCATATCGAGTCGCATTAACTCTTTGTCCATTTTTGAGAGCCAATGAGATAAATATGTAGCAAATTTGGCCCTTTGTCCATCATTGGAAGCTCTGTAGATGTAATAAGATCTGCCCGTTATCCACTGATGGGAACCAGTGATAGAAACATGTAGAAGTAGATGCTTTGTCTGTTGTCCATCGTCGAGAGCTATATAGATCAGCTTATTGTCTTTTGATGGGAGCCATGTAGCAAAATAGGCTCTTTATCCATTGTTGGCTCCTAGCAATATGTGGCAATGGGAACCAAAATATGTGGTAGTGAACATTGCTATAGAGGACATGGTCGTAAAAAATGTCTAGCCATGTCCGGCCATGTATATAAAAATAGATGTTGGAATGGACCACATTGCATATTGTTTCCAACGAAGTGAATGCATGTTGTTTTTGGCGATGTTGACTCTATTGTAGTAATCAGTAAAAAATAAGAATTGCATGTCTGATGTGAAAAATAAATGTTGTAGGCCTTTGCTGATATGGAGTGGCACATGTTATCGGCCTCACAACCATAAAAATTCATCCCCTGACAACGTGTGGCAAACACTTTTCCTAATTCCTCAAGTTCTTCTAAATAATATAACACAATAAGGTTGACAATGTCTTATGAAACACTTCTACTTGTCCATCAGTTTGTGGATGATAAGTAGTTGAAAACAATAGCTTAGTTCACAACTTCCCCTATAAGGTCTTCCAAAAGTAACTTAAGAGCTTAACATCGCGATCATAAATGATAGTCCTTGGAATGCCATGTAAACTAACAACCTTCTTGAAGAATAGATCTACATTATTGGTTGCGTCATCGGTTTTATGACATGGAATAAAGTGTGCCATATTCGAAAACCTGTCAACAACAAAAACAGAATCGTGGCCTCTTTTCAACCTTGGTAAGCCCAGAACAAAACCCATAGATATATTAACCTAAGGTTCAATAGCTATGCGTAAAAGAGTATACAAACCATGTGGCAAAACTCTAGATTTTGCTTGTTTACATGTTATACACCTTTCACACATCCTTTCAACATCACATTTCATGTGTGGCCAAAAGAAGTGATCATTTAGAATATCTAAAGTTTTCTTAACTCCAAAATGTCCCATTGAGCCACTCACATGTGATTCCTTTACTAACAATTCTCTTAAAGAGCAATTAGGCACTCATAATTGATTTTCTTTAAACAAGAACTCTTCATGCTTATAAAAATTTATCAAAAGTAGCCTCCTCACATGCATTAAACAGGTTACCAAAATTTGGGTCATTAGCATATACTTCTTTAATGTGCTCAAATCCTAATAACTTTGCACTTAGAGTAGAGATAAGTGTGTGCTTGCAAGATAACGCATCAACCACAATGTTTTCCTTTCCTCACTTATACTTGATCACATAGGGAAATGTCTTAAGGAATTCCACCCACTTAGCATGTCATCTATTTAACTTACCTTGTTCCTTTAAGTGCTTCAATAACTCATAATCAGTATGTATCATGAATTCCTTAGGCAAAAGATAATGCTGCCACATTTCTAAGATGCTTACCAATACGTACATCTCTTTGTCATAAGTAGGATAGTTAAAGTGCTACAACAATCAATTTTTCACTAAAAAACACAATAGGCCATTGCTTTTGCATCAAAACAACACCAATACCAATACCTAATGCATTACATTCAATTTCAAAAGTTTTAGTAAAATTAGGTAAAGTAAGTAATGGTGCAAAAATTAAATTCTCTTTAACCAAATTGGAAGCATTCTCTTGTTCACTTTCCCACTTAAATTTGACATTCTTTTCACAATTTCAGTTAACAAAGCTACAATTGTGTTGAAATCCTTGATGAATCTCTAGTAGAAACTCACCAAACCATGAAAACTCTACATCTTAGAAATATTCTTAAGTGTCAGCCATTCTTTAATAACCTTAACCTTTTCTTCATCTACCGCAATTCCATTGTCACGCCCCAAAACCAAGAGCAAAATAGATGTCATACACTTATGAGAGGATCTCCCAAATTTAAAAGGCTCGAAACTTGCTAAATTCATAACTAACAATTCACATAAACTTAGATCAATATCTCAAAATAAAATCTAACTTACAAAAGAATGATCTATATCTCTAAATCTATGGCCAAAATACGAATGGCTAGCCTTCTAGCTCATCGCTCCCCTTGGTTTCCTATGTCTCAGGTCTTACTACCTAAAATGGTGAATGAGGAAAAACTATGTGAGATAACTCAGTAAATAAAAATATGCATAGCCCTTATTTAAAGTTAAAGCATGCCAAATAAACAACTTAAGACATAAGCAGAAGCAAAAATATCTCAGTTATAAACCATCAATGCAAAATAAAACTCAGTACTGATCCCTTCAATTAGTCATGGTTAGTGTACTCTCCCAACTGGTTAGATAATAGAAATACCATTGACTAGATAGCAGAAATACCAGTGTACTCTCCCACTGGTTGGATGAACCAACTCTACAGAAATACATGTCAACATATGCCAGCATTTAACTCCTACTAGCAGGATAACAAAACTCATGACCATATTGGAGACAAAACCATGCAGGAGTTAACAGTAAAATTCAAAATTCACAAACCAATTTTAGATTTTCAGAACAAACAAGAAAACTCCATGTCGGCATACTCAATTCAATAAAAATAATAACAACTTTCATTTCAAATTAGTCATACTCAAGTGTTAATAAAAATCAGGTTAACTCCCGCCACCATCTCAAAAGTAGTTCAAAATATGCTTTAAAAATCTTTACCTTAAAATCCAAAGGCATTTACCATAATTTTACTTATCTCACCTTGTAGTTAACAACAAGCTAGAATTTCAAGGACTCAAGGTAGTTGAAGTGATTTAGAACCTATACCACATCAAGTGAATACTTAGAATATGCTTAAAATAGCTTCAAAAAGACCATACATATAGTGGCTTTACCAAGTAGATTTGCTAGACAAAAAAAAGTGGAAAAATATGAGAAACCAAGCTCAAACTGTCCCAAACACAGCGAAAATTCTAGGCAACAGGGTGGGGGTTTCTGCCATTTAAAATATGTCCCAAAATCTTTAGAATAAGCCTTGAACAATAGGGATTTCTGGGCAAAAGATAGCAACAAAAACAAGGTAGAACACAAGTTAGAACTGGGCAGAAATGAACAACACTTAAGCAAAAAAGCAGCAGCAAAAAGGGCATCTAAAATAAAGCAAGAACAAAAGGTTTTAGAGTAGGGAAACAACAGCTAAAAATTTACTGAAATCATGATGTAATATGGCAGCAAGTACAGTGGGAATAAAGCACAAAATAGAGCAAATTTTTAGGTACTTTTGAGAGCAATTTTGGTTAGATTTTGAATTGAAATTTCCAGCAAAATTTACTCCAAAAAATTGAGTAATTTGGGTTGAGTAGTCAATAGATAAATTGTAGTCCTATGTCTTAGCGTCCTATAGCCTTAAGAATTACCTTAATCTGACATGTACAAAGAAAGTTATGATCAAAATACTAACATAAGGTTTGGCTGCCAATTTCTTCCGTCTGCGAGAACCAAATTTGTAGTAAGTTTCACCTTGAAAATTGATAAACTAGATTAAATGTTCAACAGATAAATTGTAGGGCTATCTCTTAGCTTTCCACAGAATCAAGAATCGACTTAATTCGATAACTACAAAAAAGAGTTATGGGAAAAATTCTATTACAAGGTCATGCTCTCCTAATTTGTAGCAAAAAGAGGGATAAAATCTAATGATGCTAGATTATGGGCAAAATCAAAGGGGAAACTACAGAAACACTCCCAAAATTGAAAACCCTTAATGATTAGAGCTAACCCACTTCAAATCAAAGATGAAAAGATGAGAAACATGGCTAATTTCTTACTAGAAAAGTTGCAGGAAGAACAGCCATCAAGCAATCCATCATCGACAAGAAAAAAGGAACAACTAGCAAAATTTTTTTATTTGAAGAAGAAGAAGAAGCATTGTAGGGGAAATAAAAGGTTGAAGGCTTTAAGGGTTTTGGATTTAGAATGGAAGAGGAGGGGAAAAACCAGAAAGAGAAAAGGGAAGCTTGAAAAGAGAAGGGAGAAAAATAAAATGGAATTAGATTTTCCTTTCCCTTTTATTTTGTCCGTCCATCCCTTTCCCTTTTTTTTTACTGTTAACATCCCCAAAGATTGAAGAGTTAGACAACTTGGTCCCTTATTAAAATCCCTTTTTAGATTAGTTCTCTTATACACAAATTAATTAATTATTCAACATAAATATTCAAAATTTTGGGGTATTACATCCATTAGCTAAAATAACATACCCTAAAAAGGCAATCTAAGTTATGCAAAAGGAACACTTTTTAAGGTTAGCAAATAACTTTTATTTTCTCAAAACCTCTAATACCATTCATAAATGCTCAATATGATAAGTTAAACTCTTATTATATATCAAAATGTCATCAAAATAAACAACAAAAAATTTGCCAATGAAAGCATGCAAAACATGATTCATTAATTGTATGAATGTACTAGGCGCATTAGTTAATCCAAATGACATAACTAGCCACTCATATAAACCATGTTTCATTTTAAAGGCTATTTTCCATTCATCTCCTTCCTTCATCCTAATATGATGATACCCACTCTTTAAATCAATTTTAGAGAATAAAATAATAAAAGTTGTGTAGACCCACAATAAAATAATAAAATTACTGTACCAATATGATGGGCTTATACCTGTAATGTCATCTATAGTCCTACCTAGTGTAGCTTTATGTTCTTTTAATATATGCACCAATTTCTCTTCCTGCTCAGCACTAAGTTTAGAAGATATTATAACAGGAAAGGTATCACCTGGACCCAAGAATGCATGTTTCAACCCTTCAAGGAGTAAGGATAACTCTACTTTTAGTGTCTCTAGTGAAGATGGCTTTGGTTATTCCCTTTCACGTGGTAACTTAAAGCTTGGTTGCCAGAACTTTTTTTGTTTATCCTAATTAGCATTAAAAGTAAAAGAAACATAAAAAATATCATTAACAGGATAAAGCAAAAACTCAGAGTTTAAATCAAAATCACAGAGGAAGTGTTCTAGAGATTAAGAATTTTCCCTTTCTTGAACTTCCTCAACAAGTGAATCTATCATGTAGGAATGTTAACATTCATCATCTTCTTGTGGTTGCTTCTCAACATAAAAAATATTCACCTCAAGAGTCATATTCCCAAATGAAAGTTTCATCAAACCATTCCTACAATTAATGAGAGCATTAGCAGTAGCAAGAAATGGTCTTCCTAAAATAAGTGGAATCTTTGACTTACTATTAACTTCAAACTGAGTATCTAAAATAAGAAAATCAACGAGATAATAAAATTTAGGTTTAAGTACCATTTTGGTCCCTCAACTTGTCACTTTGGTACCAAAATTGTCCCTCAGCTGTAAAAAGTACCAAAATTATCCTCAGACTTTCATTTTCGGTACCAAAATGATCCTTCCGTCAGTTAAATGATAAGTGGCTCGTTAAAATGCCACAAAATCATTAAACTTTTTGAATCTTAATGACGTGTAAATCCAACTAAGAAAATTTTTTATACACGTGGCATATTTTTTTACACATCATATTATCCCTTTTTAACTTTCCCTTTTAATGGGGCCCATGTGACTTTTTTAACTTTTCTTATTCTTTCTCTCCTCTCTTCTCTCTTCTTCTTCCTCTTTAGATCTAGGTTTGATCAAACCCAGATCTGGGTTCTTTCAACCCAATAAGAACAATCGATGGCAATGGTTAAATGTCTTCGTTTCCCACAATGTGCCTTTTCATTACTCGTTCTCGAGGAGTCGCCTGTGGATTTTCCGGGAATAAACCACAACGCTGTCGGTAGCTCCTTTCGCTATGTCGAAGTCGTTCGCCAATTCATTGCTTGTGCCTCTCTTCACTACTAGATCTCAAGAAGTCGGCTGTGGATACTCGTCGAATAAACCATTGCTTGTGCCTTTCTTCAATGGACGAAATGTTGGTTTGAGGTTGCGTGAGTGACATTCCACCAAGGATCTCTTAGATCGGTGTCAATGATGGTCCTGGTGATGGTCACTGCTTGATGCTGGTGGATTATTGCTAATGTGATGAAACCCAGATCTGGGTTTGAGAGAGGAAGAAGAAGTGAGGAGACAGAGAAAGAGAAAGAATAAGAAGAAGAAAGAAGAAGGATGAGGCAGAGTTTTCCAAATCAAGTACGTCGCCAAGGTTGTCGATAACAGTGGGTTTGTTCTATTTTTGTTTTGTTGTGCATTGAGCTTGTCATTTCAATTTCCTCAGGATTTTTTTTTTCTGTTGTTTTAGAATTGTGATTGGCATCAAGTGCAAAGCTGGGATCGTTATGGTATGCTTTATCGTCCCTAATTTTGGTATCTGTTGAATCTTGCTTGTGGATTCGTATGTGAATGTAATTTGTGGATTTGGGAACTTCAAGGTGTGGAGAAGCTCATTGTGTTGAAGATGATGTTACATGGTTTCAATCGAAGAATCCACTCCGTTCATCGTCACTCTAGCATGGCATTCGAGTTGAGAGAACCCTCAAACCCAGATCTGGAGAGGAAGAAGAAGAGGGAAGAGAGGATAGAGAGAAAGAATAAAAGAAGTTAAAAAAATGTCATGTGGACCCCATTAAAAGGGAAAGTAAAAAAAAATGATAATATGACGTGTAAAAAAATATGCCACGTGTATAAAAACATGCCATGGTTGCAAGATTTTATTTGCTAGATTTACACGTCAATAAAATTTAAAAAAAAAAAATCAGTGATTTTGTGGCATCTTAACGTGCCACCTGTGCACTTAATTGACGGAAGGACCATTTTGGTACCGAAAATGAAAGTTTAAGGATAATTTTGGTACTTTTTAAAGCTGAGGGATAATTTTGGTACCAAAGTGACAAGTTGAGGGACCAAAATGGTACTTAAACCAAAAATTTATTAATATGAAGCAAAACATCTTCTACTATCCCTCTTGGTTTCCTACAAGAATGGTCAGTCAATTGTAACACCACAAATGTGGGTTTTATTTCTGCAAGACCTAACTGCAAATAAACTAAATAAGGCATTAAATCACACTTCCTCCTAAATCCAAAAGAGTTTGACCAAACTCTTGTGACCCAATTAAGTAGAATATTGTTAGACACCCTAGATCTTTATACTTTGGTGGTGTTTTTTGCTCAATCATCACACTTACCTATTCTATCAAGAATGCAATTTTCTTGACATGGTGTGCCTTTTTCATGGTGCCTAGATCCTTGATCACTTTGGCATAATTTGGTACCTATTTAATCACATGTAACAAAGGTAGATTAATCTTAACTTGTTTCAAATGTTCTAAAATCTCACCTCTGTTGTTTGAAATTTTTCCAGTTCTAAGAGCTTAAGGGAAAGGAACTTGAATTGGAAGCTCATTCTTAGGTTCCTTTAACAGGTCGCATTCATGGCTACTTGGAGTAGCATCCTTCAGTTGAGGTGATTTTTGCAGCAGCTCTATAACCTTACCAATACGAGTAGTGATAGCGTCGACCCCTTTAATGTTCTCCAAATTAGAGGTAGATTCCTACACCAAATGTAAATTTTTAGGATTGGCTTAAGATTGAGATGGAATCTTACCTCACTCTTGGATAGTAAGAGCATTGGTCAACTTAGTTAGTTGACTCTTGATATCCTTGTTTTCTTCAACCATTTGTGTAAGAATAGAAGCAAATCTTTGGTTAGTCTTAGTCTGTGCCTTCATAAATGCCTTAAATGTTTCCTCTAAAGGATTCTTATCTGGTTGTGCATTATATTGAGGTGTAGGGTAAAACCTAACTGGTTGAGTTGCACTATTCCAAGTACTGTTGAATGATGTGGGATGGTTCTAATTAGCCTTCCAACTAAAATTGGGATGGTTCCTTCAATTAGGATTGTATGTTTTTTAATTAGGTGAAAAAGGTTTCTTATTCATTCCTAATGCATTGCATTGTTCTTCATAAAGTCCTCTCATTGTTGCACTAAAATCACTCAAACAAGTGTACTAGTTGCTCTAAGTAATATAATAATAAGTAGAATGTCGAACCCACGACAATTGTATTTAACTAAGTACCAAAAATAATTAATCTAAATTGATTTCAACAATCGAAAGAGAATAAACTTTAATTAAAATTGATAAAAAAAATTAATAATTAAAATAAAATTAATCAAGATATGAGGTACTAAGACCTCGTTTTCACCATAATCTATCAATATAAATTCTGGCTTTATATGCTTTCAAAACTAATTTAGTAAGTGTTATTGCATGTGATGGTGAATTTCTCTAAATTAATTAACTAACTTTTTCAAGTCAATTTAATCCTTCACTTGTTTGTTAAATTAGTCATATTTCTATGTAATTTTAAACACATTAATGAGTATTAAATTCTATAGAAACCTCTAACTTAAGAAGGGGGAGCTCTTAACTCTCTTCTCTTCTTTTACTACCACATGTAATGCTAATTACCTTTCGGTTTCATAGTTTAACACACGGTTTATATTATTATTGGTCTAATTTACGCAATTCTTTCTCAAGATCATGCATAAATTACTAAATCAATCGAAAGGTAATCAAACTTTCAATGTATTAAATTCAATAATATAAGCTCATCATATGAATAACTTTAATTGCAAGTATAAAAGTCACAAAATCTATATCAAATTAATTAGGCTATATCGTAACCCTAATAAAATAAATTAGTTCATAATAAAAATAGTAAAATCTAAAATCATAGTTATGAATATAAAGATATCAAGGAAGAATAAAACCCAATTTGAGAAAATTGAACTCATAATTCTTCTATTATTGAGGAATCTTCTATTTTGATCTCCAAAAATGCTTAAAAAAGGACTGTCACCAACCTCCTAAGCTCTCATCCAAAGCTCTCTTGATTTTGAATTTGGATAGGTATTTATAGGATTTTAGAAACCCTAATTAGAACAAAAGTGAGACCCACACCTAAAATAATAAATTAAACACGAATTTTTGTAAAAATTGCATAAAGGGTCAACACCTTCAATAAGGTGTCGCCACCTTCTATTCAACGTACAATACCATCACTATGTCGGGTTTTCGGCCTTCTAAGTAGTTTCTGCTAATAGTAAAATGGCAATTATGGTCCTTAACTTTGGGATTTTGCACAAGTTAATCCTCATGTTTCTGATCTTCGCAATTTACTCCTAAAAATTATGATTTCTTCCAATTAAATTCTTTCTTACAGAAAAAATGAAAATTATGTAAAATCAAATAAAATTCCATAAAACTCATCTAAATATCAATAATATCTACACAAAAATTCCACATTACTATGTATATAAATTTAGCTCATCACTCATCTCACCATAAGTTGGGCAATCCTGAGCTAAATGATCCAATTCCCCACAAACGAAATGTAATATCCCCAAATTTTAGGGACTTGGTTGTGAGAGATTCTTATTAATGAGCTTAATGGTAAAACTCTCCGAAGTTAAGGGGCTTAAAAGAAAACAATTTGGATAAGGTCGGCAAAGATTTCCTTTTTCTTTCTTTCTTTTCTTCCTTATCCAGTCGCGTGTCCTGTTCTTCCTCTTCCCCGACCCTCTGCAAGCCGACAAGCCCCAGCTACCGCCACCCCTTTTTCCAGCCGGGAACACCGGTAAGAACTTGGAGAATTCTTCTCCTTTCCTGGTTCTAGGACATCTATTCAACCCAGAATTTTTCCAGATCTGCTCTCTTCCCTCTACCGTGAGTTCCCTGCTGCTGGGTGCGCATCTCTGGGCTTTTTCCGGTAAGCAACAGGCATGAGTTCCTCCCTTCAGCTCTAAATTGGCTTGGGTCACTCTAATTGCTTTTATTTCTGTCAATTTCGTGTTAGCTATTGGAAAATCCGGATTTGCTTTGCTCTGTCCGCCGGCTGCTCTTGTTGTGGGGGCGAAATTCTTCAAATTCCGGTGAGCCACAGCCATGTACTCCATCTCTTTAGCTTTGAATTGCCTTGGGTTTGCCTTAATTTCTCTTATTTTTCAATTTTTGGGTAGATTTCCGTGAGTTTCCCTGCACTTGCCGCCGGCCTCTTCCCCAATCTGCACTTCGGTTGGCTTGCTGGATTTTCTGGTATGTTGACAGCCCCTCCAAGCCCCGAATTTGTCCATTTAGTTTGCTGCCTTGTGTGTCCGAATTGTGTTGGAAAAATGGGGAAATTTCGGTAGCAATTAGGAGGGGTTTAAGTGTGTTTTGTTGCTTAATTCATGTAGAAAATTAGTTAATTGACTATTGTGATTTTTGGAGAGAAAATCCCGTGAATTTGCTAGTGTTTTGGCCAATTTTTGAAAGTTGGAGTTACTGTTCACGTCGTGGTACTGTTCATGGCACTGTTCACAGATTACAATTCACGGTCAACAATTAACGGAGATTTAAATGATTAGTTTGTGATATAAGAACTAATTTGGAGATATCGGGTAATGTGGAGATTTATAGAAATACTATCGTGATTTGGGGTAGTCTTAATGATGATTTCAATGTGAATTTATGATAGTACGGAATTAATTCTTGGAATATTTTGATTAGGTTTCTGATCGTTTTGTCAGTTTAGCACTGAGATCGAGTGTTCGGTTTTATGCGAGTGAGGTAAGTAGATTATGGTAACGCCCTTCGATTTCAAAAGCATGTTTTGATTTGTTTTTGAAATGGTGGCGGGACTAAACCCGTTTTATGCAAAAGTAAGTATGACTGATTTGAAGTGAAATTTTTATGCTTTTCATTAAATTGAGCATGCCTACTTGAAATTTAATTGATTGTCCTGATGATTTGAAGTGATTGGTGAATTATGATTTTTCTGTTAACTTCTCTGCCTGTTTTGTCTCCGATGTGGTCATGTTATTTCTGTAATCCTGCTAGTGGGGGTTAAACGCTAGCACATGTTGACATGTATTTCTGTAGAGCCGGTTCCTCTTGCCAGTGGGAGTTGTTAAACACTAGTATTTCTGTAATCCTGTTAGTGGGAGTTAAACACTAGTAATTTATGTAGCCTGCCAGTGGGAGGTTTAAACACTGGCCATGACCTATAGAGGAGACGTCTATTTCATTCCCGTACTGTATCCGTTTTTCGTGATTGTACTTGTTGGCATGCTATAAGTTAATAAAGGGCACTCCATATTTACTTACTGAGTTTATCTCATAGTTTTTCCTTGTCCACCATTTCAGGAAACGAAACCGAGGACGGGGAAACCATGGGAAGTGACGAGTTAAAAGGCTAGCCATTTCAAGATTGATATAGATTTTAGATATAGATTATGATCTTGTAAACTGGATTTTAATTGGAGATTTTATAAATTCATTGATGGATTGTTAGTTACAAAAAAATTTGATCTTCAGATTTTGATGGTATCAGATTGTGATTTGATTAAGTTCCGAGCCTTGTGCATTTGTGGGATCTGTCTCACGAGTGCACAGCGTCTGTCGCGCCTCGAATTTGGGTTTTGGGGCGTGACAGGTATATAGGTATTGACTCTCATACCTAATACTTACTTGATACTTAGTAGGTATGCATTTTTCATACCTAATATTTAACTCTCTTCATAGATACATGCAAAATACCTACCTAGACAAGTCAGATACCTACAGATATCAGATATTCCCGTACCTGATGCTTAGCCCTAACAAATGGATGTGATTTGGATGATTTGGGCCTAGTGGTTTTGTTGATGACCACTTAAGATTTCAAAAAAAAAAATAAAAATAAGTGTAAAAAATATAAAAAGAGTTACCAGTCATCCAAATTGTGAGGTGGACAAGTCACATAAAAATGAATCTACATAGAGATTGGGGTTTGGGAGTTCAGTTAAGAGTGAGGAAAGACATGCACACCTCACAATCCTTCATATAAACACAGTTGTATACTTTAACATCGGAGTTTTAATTCAACTTATTTATAATACTTGTATTTAGGTCTTAATAAGCAAGCTTGAAAAATGGATGGACCGAATTGCAACATTTTAAACTTTTGGATTGAAATGGACAAAATCAAGAATATGCATGCACAACGGCCACCAATGAAAAGTTAAAGGGATTGATTTGGTCAACTTTGAAACATAAAGAACTGATTTGAAAAGGCTTTAAAATTTCTAGACTAAATTGCTTGATCATGAAAAGTTTTGGATAAAATTCAAATAAAAAAAAGATAATTTTGCCCTTTGAAAATGACTTAGATTAAAGAAAGTAGAGGATTGAAATTAATTAATTATGATAATTAGTTTAATTGAATGATTAATTCAACATTAATTAAAATTAATTAATCACATTTATTAACCTCTAATCAAGACAATTAAATAAAACTAATAACCTCAAATTAAGACCAATAAACATAATTAATTTACTTTAATTAAAATTAATTAAGTTTGTTAATCACACATTAAACTAGTTGCCCTAATCAATTTATCATTTTATTTATACATATACTTTTTCCTTTTACCCTTTTTTTAGTTTTTTTTTTTTTTTTTTTTTTTTGGTTTACTCATAGACCTACTTGAATGGGTCAAGTCGACTTGACCAAAAGACATGAACCATCAACCAAAAATAGGCAAAATAGATTAAAATCTAGACAAAAATGGAATCTAGACAAAAATGGAATCTGGACATAAACAAAAGGAAATTTAGGGTTCTTATTCAACTATTCATCAACACAAACAAAAGGAAAACAAATAAACATCCACTCAAATTCAAATCCATGAAATTTAGCAGAACATGCTTGATTTTTATTCATAATATCATCATCTAATATAGTTCCAATACATCAAAATCTAAGGAAATTAAATCAAACAAGGCCGAAGCTTTTTGGAGAAGACAAATCAAGATCAAAAGGAGGGATCCCACCCATGAGATCAAGCTCCATTCGTCTCCATCACTGCCCTTCCCAAAAATTCCTTTGTCTAGAAAATTACCTACAATGATGAAACCCAGAAAATAGAGCTCCTCTGGAACCCCGAACCAGTCACTCCTCTAGAAACTCAATGATCCTCCTCTTTCAACCGTCATTCCCCAAAACAAAAACCCTTTTTCTTTTTCCTTTCTTTGTCCTCCTTTTTCTTCTAGAACCCCCAAAACCCTTTCCTATTTATATGGCTCGAAACTAAAAAACCTAAAACCCAAATCACCCAACAAGCCCATACTCCCTAAAGCTTTGCCCATTTGGATCTACACTTTCCCGGCCTTTGGATGTAATTTGGACCTTGATATGCAAGGAATGGCCTTGTATTGAACCTCTTTTGGCTGGAAAAATGATCTAAACAAGAACTTAACAAATCTGCAGTCAAACTCAAGAGTTCCTAGGAAGCTTCTTCTTGTTGGCATCACATGAATAACACCATCATCACTAATTGATAGATCTGAACATTCTTTTGTTGTTTTTTTTATTCACTTACCTCTAGCCTTCTCTAGTGATCATGAATCCAAGATCAAAGATGAGAGGAAAAATAAAATGTGGAAGGAGAAATTGAAGATGAGGAAAAAGGTGAAGGCTTGGATGGGATTTGATGGTTTTGAAGCCATGGAATATAATGATAGGAGAAGGAGAAAATGATTGTCAATAGGCTTTTTTTTTTAGGAAGAGGAGATGGCTGTTGGCTATTTTGAGGCAGAAGATATCTAAGGAGGAAGAAAGGACGAGGGTCACATGAAAGAGGAGACTTAAGATGCGTTTGGGATTGCTGTGAAGTGTTGTGGCTGTAGTTTTGGCTGTGCTTAGCTGTAGTTGTACTACGCTGTAATTGCGGCTGAAAGTTATTTAGTATTTGGTTATTTATTTTTTAAAAGTATTATAGATGAAATAAAATAGATTTTATTAATTATTAATTAAAATTTTAAAAATACTATAAAATATAAAATTATTAAAATATATAATATTTATTATTTTTTAATAATTTAGGTTTTTTAAATTTTTTTAATTATTAAAGTATTATAAATTATGATGTAATTAAATTATATGAAATTAAGTTTGAATTTCACCATCAAAATTTTAATTTCTTCAATTGAGTCCGTTCTTTCAATTCTTTTCCCATCTCTTCATGAAATTCCTCTTTTGCTCAAAAAATCTAACAAAGCAAAAAAAAAAAAAAAAGAAAGAAAGAAAGAAGCAAAACAAAAAAACAAAACAAAACACATTAGTTAAAATAAAGATTTAATCAAAAATTTGAGTTATGATAAGTTTGTCCTAACATAAACAATGGAAAGGTAAGGCCCAATCAGTCTGGAAATATAAATGCCCAAGTGACTTAATCATAAGCATTTCTTTAATGATATTTTCATATTTCTAATTCCAACCTAGAAATGAGTTGTAATATCCCAAAATTTTGGGGTATTTTAGCATTAAATTGGGGACTTATTCGAGGAAAAATATTGTTTTGGGGCTTAATTGCAAAATTTTTAAAAGTGAGGGACTAAAAAGAAAGGAAATTTGGATAAGGATCACCTGCTTTTTCTTTTTCTTTTTCTTTCTTTTCTTCCTCATCAGCCGCGTGTTTCTGCTTCTGCTTATCTTCTTCCTCCCGAAAGCCCCCTCAAGCTGCCGATTGTTTCCCCTTGAGAAACTCGGCAAAAGCTTGAAAATTCTCCTTCTTCTCTTGTTAAATAGCAAGCATAGAACCTAGAAATCCTTTCCCCCCATCTGCAGAAAATCCCGATTCTGCTCTGTTCCGTCCCCTGCAGCCGACCGAAGCTCCCCAGCCACCGCCACCCATTTTTCGGCCGGAACACCGGCAAAGCTTGGGATTTTCTCCTTTTTTTTCTTGTTCTTGAACCCAGAAATCCCCCCCCCCTCTCTGCTGGAAATCTCGGTTCTGCTCTGTTCTTCTCCCTTGTCCGTCGGGTTCTGCTGGGTTTGAATCCTTCGGCTTTTTCTGGTAAGATTTAGCCATGAATTCATCTCTTTAGCTTTGAATTTCGCTTGGGTTTACCTTGAATTGTGTTTTGGTTTTTGGATTGAGGTAGCCGTGAGTTTCCCCCGAATTTTCTGTACATGCCGTCGGCCTTCACCCCAAACCCGCCAACTCCAGCCTTGCTTGCTGAAATTTTCTGGTAGGTTGGCTTCTTTAATTCTTGAAAACTAGTTGATTGATTGCTGCCTATGTTGTCCGAATTTTGCTGGAAAAATGGGAGGAATTCGGGTAGCTTTAGGACCATGATTTAGCTTAATTCAAGTGGGATTTATGTGATTGAGTGTTAATTGATTGCTATGATATTTTGTGTGAAAAATCCCGTGAGATTAGCTATGGTTTTGCTAATTTTTGGAAGTGGAAGTATTGTTCACGGCGTGAGCACTGTTCATGGGTACTGTTCATAAGCACTGTTCACACACCGAGGGTTAACGATTAGCGAGGATTTAAAGGTTTAGTTTGTGATATAAGAATGAGTTTGGAGATGTCCGGTTATGTAGAGATTGATAGAAATAGCACTGTGATTAGGGGTAGTGCTAAAGATGATTTCACTGTAAATTTGTGGTGGTATGGTTATTAATTGTGGAATATTGTGATTAGGTTTTGATTGTTCTGTCACCGTAGCACTTGGGTTAGCCTTCTGTTTTGTGTGAGTGAGGTAAGTAAATCATGGTAAAGCCCTTCGATTTTAAAGCATGTTTTAAACTATTTTTGAGATGTTGGCAAGGTTTAAATTGATTTTAAATTGATTTTATCAGCATCTGAATGTGATTAAACAGAAATGAGAGTTTTGATGGACTGAAATGAGAATTTCCTGGTTTTTCTAGAAATGAGTATGATTGATTTGAAATAAGATTATTAGTCTTTTTGTATCGATTTGAGCATGCCTACTTGAAGTTCATGTGATGGTCCTGACGATTTGAAAGTTATTTGTAAAGAATGATTTTCTGTTAACTTCTGCCTGTTTTGTCTCCGATGTGGTTATGATTATTGATGATCCTGCTAGTGGGGGTGAAACGCTAGCACATGTCGGCACATGTCGATATGTTATTAATGATCCTGCTAGTGGGGGTGAAACG
>BPVZ01000003.1:5407781-5426533 GCA_020521535.1 Rubroshorea leprosula | reverse complement strand
GGTAATTGGTGTATATTGTGGCCAATAGTAAGCAAGATCATGCACCAACTTCCCCTCACTCTGGTTAACAACGGAGTGCCTGACAAATCCATCTGGATTATTTGGGGAGGTAACAAATTCTATGTAAGGGCCGGATTTCTTGAAATTGCGAGCATCACCGGCCCACTTGTGAAGCCTGGATTTGAGAATGTCAGTCATCAATGGATAGGACTGCAAAGAATTAGAGCAAGATTAAACATATATATAAAACTAAGCAACCGTCAGAAGCAAGATGAATATAATTCTCATTTCACATTAGTACAAATCTTAGACAGGGAGACAAAACAATTACGGTAGTGTTAATTTTTGCTACAATCTTGCAGACCAAGTTAACAAATAAAACTTTGATATGTTTTTTATCCAAATGGGGTGATGTTATTGTAACACTTTTAATTATTAATGTCATATATTTTTATCTTAATTTATTATTATATTTTTAATTTATTTAAAAACAAAAATATATAGAGTTTTGAAAAAATAAAAACATAATATAAAAATACAATAGATAATTACATTTAAAAAATATAACATTAACTATTTAAAATATAATAATAACTCCACTCGTTCTCCAAGTTGGGGTAAATCCAAATCCAGTATAGAAGTAAGAGCTATCTAGAACAATGGACAATGGAGCTTGTTTCCAACATGGGTTAAAGCCAACTGTCATCCCTTTACTTTGTAAAAAAGTTCAATTTAACGCTTCTACTATGAAATTACGTCAGGTCGTCCCTCTATTTCAGTTTGAGCTCACATGTCTTCCCTCCATCATTCAAAAAGTGATCAATTTCGTCCCTCCTTCTATTCCATGACTAACGCCGTCACTTTTCTCCAATTTGGCTATAATAGGACCCACTAATGCCACATCATACTCTATATTAACATCATTCTACATAAATATTTTACCAACTTATTTTTTCAATTATTACTCACGTTTATTTATCTCTTTTTATTAATTTTTTTAGTTGATTCAATTAAAGAGATATTTTTCAAAATTATAGTAGGTAATCAAGTAAATTTAATTTAAAAAAAAAGATTCCTAATGCCTTTTACACTTCTTTTAATTATAAACTTTGAGTGGGCTAAAGTGAGCTTACAATTTACAATTGTATTCATGTACATATATAGGTTAAACGAGTATATAAGTGAAATATTTATCTATATTTGCATTTATTTTAAAAATTAATAAATACAAAACTTTAATATTCAATATCTATTCAGGTATTAAAAGTCTATTATTATTATTTAACTTGTTGAGTATATGTATATTTGCAGATGTATTTATATATTTGTTAAATATTATAACCTTTTAATACAAATTAAAATATAATTAAACGTATTGCAAAACATATATTTTACTTCATATATAATATATAAGCATAAGTTTCTTTGAATACATTAATTTGATGTGAAAGATGTACCCTTAAAATAATACAGATAAGGATTAGTTTGGAGATGCAAGAAATCTAGTTTGGAAACATCTTAATTATAAATATCAAAAAAAATATATATATAACTTTATACTTATAATAAAGTACATAATTAAGTTGGAATACAAACCCAAAAGGTAGGAAAGGAACTAATTAAGGATGTAGTGCTTTATTTTATATATGTCAACTTTTATTTATTTATTTTAGGAGAAAAATATTTTTTGAATTTATCTTAAAATAATAATTTTTTTATAGTTTAAAAAAGAAAAGTATATTTTTTTAAGGGTTATTTTAAAGGTATACCTCTCATGTTGAACTAGTGCATTAAAAGAAACTTATACATGTATATTATGTATGAACTAAAGTATATGTTTTGCAATAGATTTAATTATATTTTAATTTATATTAAAAGATTATAATATTTAACAAACATATAAGTATATTTGCAAGTATACCACATGTACTCAACAAGTTAAATAATAAGAATAGACTTTTAATACTTAAATAAATACTAAATATCAAAATTTTATATCTATTAATTTTTAAATTAAATACAAATATAAACAAATACTTCAGCTATATACTTGCTTAAGTCATTTATACACATAAATGGAATCACAAATTGTGAGTTCACCTTAGACCACCAAAAACTTATAATTAAATAAATGATAATAGGTATTATGAAATTTTATATTTCTAGTTATAATTTTTTTGAACCTTAATAAAATTCAAAATTTTTATTTATTTATTTTTAAAAAAATTAAATTTATTTGATTACCTACATAGTTTTGAAAAATATTAATTTAATTGACTCAACTAAAAAATTGATAAAAAAAAAGATAAATAAACGTGACTAATAACTGAAAAAAAAAAGTTGGTAAAATATTCCTATAGAAAGATATTAATACGAAATATGATGTGATATTGATGGGTCCTATTATAGCGAAATTGAATGAAAGAATAATATAGAAATATATGTTGAACGCCTAACCGTTAGGCTTTAACGGTAAAAGTGACGGTGTTAGCCAAAATGGATGGAGAGACGAAATTGATCACCTTTTGAATAGTAAAGGGAGGACATGTGAACTCAAAATGAAGTAGAGGGACGACTTGAGGTGATTACATAGTAGAAGCGTTAAATTGAATTTTTTCATAAAGTAGAGGGACGAAAGTTGGCTTTAACCCTTTCCAAAATAAACCGGCAAGTATGTACCTTTTTATCTTGCCATGGATCAAAAGAGTTTATAACTAAGCAAACATAAAGGTGATTTATACAAAATAAATAAATAAATAAATGAAACACCAAGCAGACTTGAAGGGAAACAGACTCACAGAATAATAAGGGGCAGTAGAAACCACGGGAATGGGATCCATGGCATCCTTGGGAGACAGAGCATATAAGGCAGCCTGGATGAGCTGAGATGAGCCTGTCCCGACAACAATGTGATGGTTCCCCGTTACTGCATTGCCCACAACTTTATGCAGTCGGACAACTTGCTGGGCAAACTCCGGCTCCAAGAACCAGCACAGATTTCTTGTATCGGAGAAGTAACTCATGGTCTGCCAGCCAGGAATTACAATGGTAGTCCTGTCTCCCATCCCTCGCCAATATGTTTCATACATTGTTGGATCCCCACTGCATTTGGTAACAAAAGTAGGGGTTATCATATTTGTATAAATATCATACCAAAAAAAGAAATCATTAAAGCATTCAACATTAGAATTCAAAAGGCAAAGCATCCTTTACTACAACCCAAAAACAATCTTCAGAGTTCATCCTCAAGAATGATTAAAAAAGCTTAATGCCTACAAACTGAATTAGTCTTAAAATTAAACATATGGCAGGAAAGTGAAACTGTAAAATGAGAAATTACGATGGAATGATTTCACTTCAGAGGGAATCAAATTTGCATGGGGCTAGGTAAGGCAGCAGTGGCAAGTTTGGGGGTGAAGGTTTGCGTGGGGGGCTTACATCAGATTGACACCTAATGAGTTATTTTGGTATTAGGAAAAAAATAGAAGGAACATAGAGATGACTTCCTAATTGGTGCATATCTAAGCAGGACACACCTTAAGGTGCTTAGATCCAGATAACCCCACTTTGAATGTAGTAAAAAAATGGATATTAAAACCTAATTCACAGTAAAGGTGACCAAAAGTTCTTCAAATTTCATCAAGCAAACCCTAAGAGCATAGCTTTAATTAGTCTTTTAAACCTTCCCAAAAGGCCAAAAAAGTGGGCTTCATACATTGTGCTCAAACTGGGACCCCCCTCCCCCCACAAAATCAAACATGGATCTGAATTCAAGCTTAGTGCCTTGAGATAACATGCACCTTGGAGGAATCCAACTTGCTAAGGCACAATAATGATGATGTTTGAGTCAAATGCCCATGTAAACCACTCAATTTGCCTGTTGAACTCAGACCCTATAGTGCATGCACTCTTTAACTCGGGAACAAAGAAATGACAAAAAACAGACATCAAGTACCTAGAAAAGGCACCCAAACACACTCAAGATGCACCATGAAAAATCTCACTAACCAAACACAAGGAGCTGTCCTTGTCTAGCTGGCAAAATTATCAAAGCAACCATCAAAAAAGGTATACAGCCTGAACACTTTAGATTGTGGAAAGAAACTAAACAGCACTACAGAGAAATCAAAAGAATAAATTAAAGGAAATTTTACGAAGAGGAGATCCTTTTCCTCATCCGGGCGTTTGTGGGATGTATTGACCCTTCCGGATGCAGCAAAATCACCCATTCTAAGTGAAGCCAAGGGGAGACTAGTGAACTTGAGCACCAAATTCAGGGGTTTATCAGATATTTATAAAAAAAAAAACAGAAGAAAGGAGAAATGACATTTTAAGTACTTGTGGTTTAGGGTTAATACATAGAAAAACCTGAGATTTTAAAATGTACATATAAAATACTTGGGGTGTGTGAAAAAAAATCAGATTTTAAGATTTTCAAATAAAGACTTAAAATTTGTATTAAGTGTGTATAACCACTTAAAATTATATAAAATTATCCTAAATACCCTTAAATTTCTTCTTTTCATTCTTTTAGTCAAGGGTTCTTTAAAAATTAAATTTCAAATGGTTATTTGTACTAACCTACACGTACCTGAAACTATAAAGATGTTATTTGTACATTTTAAATCTTAAATTTTTATGTGCACTTACTTCAAATGCAGGTGACTTTAAATTGCAATTTCCCCAAAAAGAAAAAGAAGTAACAAGCAAACAAGAAAGAAGCTGAAACTCACTGGTCAAGATTGATCACCCTGTCCTCGTTCTCTTCCGCCGTTGCAGCAGAGGAAGACAAAAGGGAAGTTTCAGCGGTGGTTAGTCGGGACCGCTGGCTGAGGGGAGGCCTGTGTTCACGCCCCTCATTCAGAATGACAGGGTAGAGGCCGTGGAGCGACCCAATTCGGCTCTCATGAAAGAACCGTAAAAGCAATGTGGCATTAAAAGCCACAGAGAGAACCAGAAGATTTCTGGCGGTGAAAATGGTAGAGAATCTAGCCATATCAGAGGGACGCTGGAAGCGAAAAAACAGAGAAGAGAAGAAGCTGTTTGGAAAGTAATGAACTGCTTGTGTGAAGAATTGAAGAACAGTGAGGGGGGCTTTTACAGCAAAACCCGGGGGATGAAAACAAAACGGTCCATATAGAACTGGCAAAATTGGCGGATGAAAATTTTGGACGAATTCGGAAGAAAGTTTTGAAGTTTTGTATGATGCTGACAAAAACGTATGCTTCCGGATCTGAAGCAATTCTCAGGAAGCGGAAAAGACGGAGAAAGCAGAGGATACCAGAAAACCAGGGACAAACTGAGCGAAAAACAATGAATCGACGACATGCTTCTTGTTTGAGCTTTGAAACATCGAAAAATCAATCAATTTGTATTGGCATGAAAAAACGAGAGATAAAAACAATAGAAGGGTGTATTAGAACATCGTCGATACCAATTCCGACAATTAGACAAGAAACCCGCTTGAATCTCCGGGCAAATCAGTGTTCCATTTTTAAAGGTATTTAGATTGGAGTATTGTTACATTAAAAAATAGAGGCCATTGTGTGGAATCAAGTACTTTATTGGTAAAAAATGTAGTGAGCTTACAATAGAGAGAGAATGAAGAAAATAATTCCCTTACCATGTCTAGTATTGGAGTATTTGCAGGATATTACGGGAAACCATTTTAGAATTACAATTCTGGTTGGGTTGGTGTTGGATATTTTAATTCTAGTGGGATTTAGTTTATTTAATTTTAATAGAGCTCTTCTAAGATGCTTTCATGCAAAGTTGTCAATACCGTACCGATCTATGTACTAGTTTTGTTATTAGAAAGATACATACTGGATATTAGAATTTTTCATACACCATTTTGGATTTATTGCATATATATTTTTATAAATTAAATATTAAATTTTAAAATAAAATAAAAGATATTAATATTTAAAACTATCATATTCCTATAAATTGAAAACAAGTTTAAAATGACTATTTTTAGTTCCTCAACTTCTAATATATGTATAATTTTCATCGAACCACTTTAAGTTAAGGGAATAAAAATGTGTATATTTAGACGAACTTAATGGAGTAATTGATAGAAGGACTAAAAAAAAATATGTTTTTCATAGTTGATGGACTAAAAAATTACATAAAAAAAAGTTAAATGATGAAAATTATGTAGAACATTAAAGTTGAGGACCAAAAATGAAATTTACCCTTTTTTAAATTTGAATTGAGTGGTACTGGTTAATTTTTGTGTACCGGTTGGTACATCGAAATTTGACCATTATAGACGAAATTTGACTGAAACGAAATTAGACCATATACCGTTTCGGTTTAATATAAAAATTGGTATGGTACGATAATGATAACTATGCTTCCACATGTTCTAATTCTCATAGGACTCAATTTAGGGTATAACATTTGTCCCCAATAAAGAAGTTTGAGTGTAATGAAAACTTGCTTAGTTTCCTTCTAACATATGTTTTAGAATAGGTAGCTCACTCTCATAAAGTTTTGTTCTTGTAAGGACAGGTTCGAGGTCATCAACCTCGGATGTACTGCTACATTTCCTTAATAACAGAAATGAAGTTAAATCTAGCACTTCCTGGTTAAATGGCTGTATGATAAATACAGTGAACATGCCCACACCTAATTTACATAATTTCTCGATTTCGAAATTATCACCTGAACGGACACATCATACTCCGATTATCTTGTTAAGTAAGCCACGTGGACACCTTACTAAGGCCTATAAATACCCCCAAGGGTCACCTCAGAAAGATAATTGAAACCAACCTAAAGCTCCTTTTTCATTACTCTAAAAAGGCAGATCAATTATTGTTGAGTTAAGCATTGGAGTGTCTACCTCGAGAACCCACCTCGGGGCTTTTCAAGTTCATCCTAAGTGAAGATATGGACTAAAGAAGGACTTTTGGTTTAATGCAATTACATTGGCGCTGTCTGTGGGAATCCGAACTAAAAGCTCTTTTGTTGCTTTCTCACCATGGTCAACACTAGATCTATCCGAGCTGGAAATCAGGCTCAACCTCTTGGACAAGGTCAAGGTCAACTCCCCAACAACCTTCCACCTCACCTCCCACCTTAGATCCCAAATCTATTCCCTTCTGTTGAACATGTAGAAGGAGGAGATGAAAACCAACCTCACAACTTAGCCCATAACTCAACTTCCATTCCCAATCAAGGAGATGTAGTCACAACTCAGCTTGCTGCCATGCAACAGCAATTTGGTGTTTTTCAGTTAGTTTTAGCTCAACTCATAGTTCGGAATAATCCTAGTGATCCCCTCATGAATCTACTCAACCCTACTCAACAATCCCCTGTTCAATAACAAGACCCTTAACCAATTCAACATGCTCTTGCTCTTAGTGAGTTTTAGGGTCAGTCTCATGTAGCCCCAGTTCAACAACCTCTACTTGATGATGTCACACGACGTTTGGACAGCTTAGAAAAACTGGTAGCCGAGCAACGAGGTGCCCCACCTCCACACCATAACACTAATTACATACCTCATCCTCTGAACACTAATATTACATTGGAACCTTATCCTATTGGTTTCAAAATACCTCAGCTCGAGACATATGATGGAACGAAGGATCCAGATGATCACCTTCATGCCTTCTACTCTTGTATGCAAGCTCAGAATGCTTCTGATGCTTTGATGTGCAAAATTTTTCCCTCCACTCTTCGTGGTAATGCTCGAACCTGGTACTATAGTTTGCCTCTGAGATCTATCAACACTTATACAGAAATGGCATCTGCTTTTGCTACAAAGTTTTCCAGTAGAAGATTGATTAGGAAAACCACTTCTGAACTGATGCGAGTTAAATAGAGGGACAGAGAATCTTTGAAGAATTACATGAGCAGGTTCAATGATGCAGTTCTCGAAGTCAGCTCATTCAACCAAGTCGTAGGAATTGCAACTGTAATTTAAGATCTCTAACACGAAAGATTCATCCTGCTGCCACTTTTAATGAAGTTAATGACAAATCTTTGAAATTCATAACTGTTGAGAAATATCACAGAAACCAGTTCTTCCCAAAAATCCAAACCCAGATTAGAGAGATGAGGGTTAGAGCAGAAAGAGGATGAAGATAGTACAGAGCCGTGGTCCGATGTTGACCTCCACAATGAGATTTGGAAAGCCGAACTTGGTACCCCTTAACAAATTACCAATAAAGCACCAGTTACATGGACTCTTTTCAATCTGCCGAGGTCGCAGATATTCATGCAGATCAAGAATAAGATGGATTTGAGGCAACTAGGGCTGATGAGAAGTTCTGCTGCTACACGTGATCATACTAGATACTGTGATTTCCATCAAGATTACGGTCATACAACGGAGCAATGTAATAGTCTAAGGTCAGAGTTGGAAAGTCTAGCTCAAAAAGGCATGCTAAATGGATACATCTAGAGAACAGAGCAACCAAAGTTTGTCAGAGAACAAGGGCCACAACCATAGGGATCTCGTAATGCAGGCAATAGGCAAGGCGTGAGATATCAACAAGCCCCACCTCCACTCCCACCACCAGCTAGAATTATACATATGATTACGGGAGGCTTAGAAGCAGGGGGTTTGAGCTCCAAACAATGAAAGTTGTATGTCAGGGAGGTGAAACATCAAAACCGAGCTCAAAAACGAAAGTTTGACGACGCTAACTAGAAGAATCAACCCATCACTTTCATACTTGCTGATTTCGATACAGTCGTCACACCTCATAATGATCCTTTGGTCACTTCCGTTATGATTAACAACTGTGAGGTACAACGTGTCCTTATTGACACAGGGAATGCACCAGACATTATATACTTTCATTGTTTTGAAAGTCTAGGACTCGATCCAACTTTGTTGCATAGGTACGATGGCCCCATATATGGATTCAATAACCAACCTGTTCAGGTAGAAGGAGTTCTTACTCTCAATGTTGCTTTTGGAAGCGGTCGAACTTATGTTACCCCTTCAGTTTGGTTTCTAGTTGTCAAAATGGCATCCTCCTTCAATGCTGTTATCGGATGACCAACATTAACCGAGATCCGAGCTGTGGTCTCTCAATCTCACCTCTGCATGAAGTTCCCAACCCCCATGGGAATAACAATACTACGAGGTAACTAGGAGGTGGCTAGACATTGCTATATTACCTCGGTTACAAGGCCTCAGAAAGGCAAAGATCAAACAATAGAAACCATTCCCGAACAAGTTCATGATAATTAGCAAGTAATGGGAGTTGAGATAGTAGACAACCGACCAGAAGATGAAACTAGAGCTACCCTAGTTGAGGATGTAGAGGAAGTGCAAATTGATGACAGAGATCAAAACAGGAAGACACAAATTGGAACTTAGTTAAACCCAAAAGAGAGAGCAAAGCTAATAGCTTTCCTCAGAGCTAACAAAGATGTTTTCGCTTGGACCTCAGCAGACATGCCAGGAATTCCAACCTTGGTATCTCAGCACAAGCTCAGCATCAATCCATTAAAGAAACCAATAGCCTAGAAGCGATGTCTCTTTGGGGGGGAGAGGCTTCAGGTTATAAAAGAAGAAGTAGAGAAACTTCGACAAGCTGGCTTCGTCAGAAAAGTTGATTATTGTGAATGGGTGGCTAACCCGATGTTGGTCAAAAAGGCAAATGGTAAATGGCGAATGTGTATTGATTACACAAATCTCAACCAAGTTTGTCCCAAAGACTGTTATCCAATGCCAAGTATTGATAAACTGGTTGAAGTGACTTCTGAAAATAAGAGATTAAGTCTCTTGGATGCATATTCAGGTTACCACCAAGTGCCGATGGCCTTGGAGGATGAAGAGAAAACCTCGTTCTATGCAGGTGATGAAATTTACTGCTATGTCATGATGCCCTTTGGCTTAAAGAACGTAGGTGCCACTTATCAGAAAATGGTGACCATCGTCTTTCGAGCTTAGATCGGCAAGAATCTGGAGGTTTATGTTGATGACATTGTGGTAAAGAGCCTGAAAGTAAAATATCATCTAGCTGATCTTGATGAAACATTCAACAACCTCAGAAAGAACAGAATGCGGTTAAATCCAGCAAAATGCATCTTTGGTGTGGAGTCTGGGAAATTTTTGGGCTTCATGGTTTCCCGGAGGGGGATAAAAGTTAACCCAAAAAAGATCAAAGCAATAGTCAAGATGGAACTGCTGAAGTTGGTGAAAGATATACAGAGATTAACTGAAAAGGTGGCAGCTCTTCATAGATTCATATCGAAGCCAGTAGATAAGTGCCTACCATTCTTTAAGATCATGAGGTCAGCAGCACAAAAAGATGAATTTGGCAAACAGAAGAAGTTTGAATGGAACTTAGAATGCCAAGCTGCATTCGATGAGCTGAAATCTTATCTTAGCTCATTTCCTCTACTAACAAAAGCTATAGATGGAGAAATCCTTTATTTGTATCTCGATATTTTTGATGAAGCAATCAGTTCAGTGCTAGTGAGAGAAGAAGGCAAACAGCAGAAACCAATTTATTATACTAGCAGCGTGCTACACGGAGTAGAGTTGAGATACCCTATTACTAAGAAAGCAACGCTGGCAGTTGTTACTTCGGCCAGAAAATCGAGGCCATATTTCCAATCGCATCCAATCATAGTCTTCACGGACCAACCTTTTCGACAAATCCTTCAAAAGCTGGAGTGCTAGGGAAGGTTAATTAAATGGGCAGTAAAACTGGGGGAATTTGAGATAACATTTCAACAAAGGTTTGCAATTCGAGCTCAAGCACTAGCAGATTTTATCGTGGAATGCACCCTATGTCACCCAAGCTTTAACCCTGAGCCGAGCAACTGGACTTTATATGTTGATGGAGAGTCTAATAGCAAGGGCTCAGAAGCTGGTGCTTTCTTAATTGGTCGAAATGGATATCAAAGTGAGCATGCTTTGAAATTTAACTTCGATGCAACTAATAACTTGGCCGAGTATGAAGCTTTGCTACTTGGTTTGCTACTTGGTTTGCAACTAGCATTAGAGCTGAAAGTCATGGCCATAAGAGTTTATAGTAACTCACAACTTGTGGTTAATCAAGTCAACTTAGTCGGGAGGTTGTTGATCCTATCATGATGAAGTATGTAACCTTGGTGGCCGAGCTGAAGTGCAAGTTCTAGAAATTTTGTTTGAACAAAATTCCCCGAACTGAGAATGAGCAGGCAGATTCACTTTCTAAGTTCGCCTCTGGTAGCTCCTTAAGCTCCATATCAGTTTTTGTTGAAGTTTTAGATGAACCGAGCTTCATGAAGCTAAGAATGATGGAGATCAGCACAGACCTGAATACACTGAACTAGACAGATCCAATTGTCTCTTTTTTACAAGACGGGTTAGTACCTGAAGATAAGCAAGAAGAGATGAGGTTGAGGAAGAAAGCGTCTCGATACACACTCGTGGATGGGGTCCTCTATAAGAGATCTTTCTCACTCCTTTTCCTACAATGATTGAATCCTTATGAAGTTGAGTACGTACTTCGGGAGGTGTATGAAGGTGTGTGTTGAAGCCACATTGGTGCTAGAACCTTGGCTCACAAAGTCCTCAGACAAGGATATTACTAGCCGAATATGTATAAGGATGTTACTCACTTTGTACAGAGATGTCCAAAGTGCCAATTCTTCGCACATTTAACTCACCAACTGGCAGAAGAGCTCACCAACTTTGTGGCACCGTGGTCATTTGCTCGATGGGGACTAGATCTTTTAGGCCCATTCATAAAAGGGGTTGGAGGTGTAACCCATCTGATCGTTGGTGTGGACTATTTTACGAAATGGGTTGAAGCCTGACCATTATCCAGTTTTACTTCTAGAAAGGTCGAAGACTTTGTTTTTAACTCGATCATCTGAAGATATGGAATCTCGAATCAGATCGTAGCTAATAACGATACTCAGTTTAACTGCTCTTCATTCAGAGATTTCTACTCTAGTTACGGGATCAAACTACAATTTACCTCAGCATACCATCTGAAGCCAAATGGTATGGTCGAATCTGTCAATAAAGCTATCCTCGAGGGAATAAAGCTGAGGTTGGAGCAGCACAAGGCCAGATGGGCATACGAGCTCAACAACGTCCTCTGGGCATATAGAACTATGAGCTGAACTGCCACAGGTACTATTTCTAACCCAAGTTACTTTCATTCTATTTTATTTTCTCATCTACGGCTTTACCCTAGATCAAATATGCACAACATATAAAGCATATTCTAAAAATTACAACTTAATGAAATAGGAGAAACATCCTACCACTTGGCCTTTGGTACCAAAGCAGTCATCCCTATTGAAACAGGAGTCCCAAGCTTTTGGGTCACCCATTTCGATGGAGGATGAAATGGACAATTGCTTCGGGAGAACCTTGATCTGCTTACCGAAGTCAGAGAAAAAGCATGACTTCGAACTCTAGTCTACAAGTAGAAATTAGCCAACTTTTACAACAAACGAGTCCGCCCTCAAACATTCAAAGTGGGAGACCTTGTTCTCAGAAAAGCTGGTCTAACAGGGTTTGAAACTTGTTTTGGTAAACTAGCCCCGAACTAGGAAGGCCCTTACATAGTGGCCGAAGTGCCACATCCTGGCGCCTATATCCTCCAAGACGTTGAAGGGAAGAGAGTTCCTAGAGTATGGAATATCAATAACTTGAAGAAATTTTACCCTTAATAAACTTCTTTCAAGTGATCTTTGTCTTATTCTTCTTTATAATTATTTCTTCTTCATTTTGAGATCCATTTCATCTATTAGTTTGTATCTCCGAGGTCAATCCGTTTAGAATTTATTCCTTGGATTTCCTTTTATTAATAAATTTCACTTCATATTGAAGTGAATTACTTCATCTCTATTCTTATGTTAATACAAAACAATTAAAACACAAAACAAGTATTAAAACTAATTTCAAAAATTTTCCTTAGATTAATCAACAAATGCTACAAAAATGTTTAAATTAATCATTGTTCACATTCCAACTACATAAATCAAAAAAAATTAAAATCCCTAACTACTCCGTTGGAGGAGGTGGCTGAGGTGGCTTTTGACCTGCTAGAAGAGGTGGCTGTTCTTCATCAGAGGGAACTGGATGGACCTTCACTTGTAGAGGTGGTTGGCTCTCCTCAACTTCAGCACCTTCTACCTTTACTTCCTCTTTTTCCATTGCTATGAACTCAAAGCCGAAGTTCGGAGGAAAAACAGTGTGTCCTTCTTCATCGTGATCCCACCTCAGTTTAATCTAAGGGTAGAAGTCCGTTAACATACTTTCACCGTTCTCCTCCACCCCTTCCTCTTGTTTGTTGAAGGTGATCTTTGTTATATCCACTTCGGGATACTCAGCTTTCACCTTCTTCCTACAATCGGTGAAGGCGAGGATTGCAGTAGGTAGCCGGTATAGATAGACAATGTTGTCAAACGAGCTGGAGTTGATGAAATTGGTGATATGCTCCTCCATCTCGTTATGCACCAACAGTTGAACATTCTTTTTGAGCTCGGCCTCAGATTCTCTCATTCTTTTTATCTCTTCCTTTTGTGCTTCATTCTCTTCTTCACACATCTTTCTTTTTCGCTCTTCGAATGAAAGAATCGTCTTCAGCAAGTCTTTCTCATCTTGCAAGCTCGTCACTACTGGTACCACTACATCCAGCTCCCTCTTCATTTCCCCATTCTTCTTCTGTAGCTCATCTCTTTCCTTCTGCAGGCTGTTACACTCCTTAACGAGGTCCATGAACTCTTGGGCTAGCACATTGACCCAAGTTGCAGTCTGCCACATCAACACAAAACAATCAAAAAAAAAAAAAAACAAAACAAAACAAGCACAGCAAACAACAATTATCATCACTAAGCTTACCTCAAAAGCATGCCTCACAACTGAGGTCCCTCCATGCACCAACACTTCATCCTTAGCTTGACGATGATCTACCTTAGGAACATACGCGTTGATGAAATTTTTCACCGCTAAAAAATTTTGTTCCCAAAAATGCTACTCTGGAAAGAAGGAGTGGGAACAACTACTTTGCCCTTGCCATGGGTGGGAACCTCAATCTCTCTGAGATCAGAATCAAGCTCAACAGGAGCCGGCTGAGGTACAAACTCCACTACCTTGTCCCCCCTGACCTCATACACCACCCTCCTCTTCTTCTTTTGGGCTTGATCCACTTCATCCCTTTTTCATTTAGACCTCAACTCCTTCGCCTTTGCAGCTCGGACTTCTATACTTGACATCTGTCCTTTCTCCTTATTCCCATCTCCTTTCTCACTCACAGCATTCTCAGAAGTCTTTGACTTCTTCCTTGGCTTCTTGGGGATAGCCACCCCAGTAGCAGCACCCAAAAATTTGTCCATCTTAGCTGCAAAATAACAATTATATTAAAAACCAAATATCAGAACTCAACTCTTACATAACACAAGGTACAAACACACCTTCGCTCATTGAGCTCAGCCCATAAAGCTTAGCCCATAGAGCTCAGCTGCTTCTATAACATCTAAGCTGGTGAGAAACATAATGTCTACTATATCACCCTCTTTTTTCACCAGCTTTTCCACTTCTTCTTCCTTATCGCTATTTAAACTATACTTATTCTGGTTGGCCTTTTTAGCCTTCTAGGTAGACAAAAATTCTACCCCTCCATCTCCCCTCTCCCACTTGGTATCATCAACAAAGAAAAGTTTTTCCTTTCATCCTTTAATGGATGAAGGTCCTGCACTAAACAGGTTCCTCTTTTCTTTGTTGGATGACTAGGGTGTAAAATAGCACCACCCCTTCTCCTTCATACTCCTAGCCTTAAGCACAAAAAAGTACTTAAACATACTCATTGTAGGTACCCTAACCCCCTAGCTCGACAGTACACTATAAACCCGATTATTACCCTTACTACTTTGGGAGATAATTGGGTCAAACCCACACTATACTCCAACAACAACCACACTAGCAAATATGGTAATGAAAACCTTAGCACTGCTACCAAATAATGGGCATACACTGGCATCTAGTGATCCTGGGGTGCAGAGTATGCCCTTTCCTCCACTTCAGCAGGCCTAACCAGAACCCGAGAAGAAATCTCATAAGTTTCTACAAGATAACTCAGGCTATCCCTACTCCTGAGTTCAAACTCAAACTCCTTTACCTCAGACACAATGTCTGCCCCACTATCATAAAACTTATTATTCCTATCTCCCACTTCCAATATATTTGCAAGAACCCTTTCTGCCCCACCTCAACTATTTCATTTCACCCTTCCTTTGTTCGCTTAGACCCAAACGACCCACCCTCCACACTTACGTCATTGTACTCCAACATTTTTACTTCCTCGCTCCCCCCATTGCTCAATGTTTCCCTAGAAGACATCTCGTCAGTCTCGTAACTTTCACTGCATGGAGTAAGGTGAGGGATGTAATCAGGATCTTCAAAAAACTCTAACTCATGCTCAATATCACTCTCACTCCTAACCCTAACCTCCTTAAGAGGGCTTAAACCTAAATCAGAAAGGGTGAGAGGAGAATAAAATTCACCACTAGAACTTGAATCACAAAAATTCATAAGTTACTCGATTTTGATAATGTAGAATGAGCTCGAAGTCAAAAATGTAACACACAAATCGCTCACACAAACACTGTAGAGATTTTAGCAGCACTTTTGTAGTAAATACGGAGAAAGTAAAACTCTTTTTACAGAAGTATAGCTATATATACCAAAGAAAATATACGCCTCAACGGCTTTGATTAATTTCATCTGACAGTCACGATCACACCGTTTCGAATTCGACGGTTAATCCCTAATGGGAATCTCTCGAATTCGACGGTTCGTTTTCCATTCCATTTATTTAACTATAGCAATTACTTTTTTATAGCTCGTATCTATTGTACATGTCTTTCAACAGACAGCTATCATGCCACGTACTAACCCTATATCAGACTTTTTTAACGGGCCCAATTAAGCCCAACCCAGTACTTTTGTTCACTTTCACAATAACATTTTTCAACTTTACAAGTGTTTCACCTCGGCTACGGCCACAATGACGCTGGTCATCATTTGTTACCTCGGCTCCGACCCTAGTGATCCCGTGTCACGTATTTTACTTCGGCTCCGGCCCTAGTGACCCCATGTCACGTATTTTACTTCAGCTCCGACCCTAGTGACCTCATGTCATGTATTTTACTTTGGCTCCGACCATAGTGACCTCGTGTCACGTATTTTACTTCGGCTCCGGCCTTAGTGACGCCGTGTCACGTATTTTACTTCGACTCTTGCCAGAGTGACCCTGTGTCACATATTTTAGTTCGGCTGCGGCCATAATGATTTTGTGTCACATGTTTTACTTCAACTCTGACCATTGTGATCATGTGTCGCATTTTATTTCGGATATGGCCACAGTGACCCTGTGTCACATATTTTACTTTAGTTATGGCCATACATGAACTTGAGTTACCACTTTTTATTTTAATTTTGACTCTAGTAACTCAACTCTAATATTCTTTCATTCCTCTTTTCACCTAATTTTACACTACTCCTACCACCTTTCACAACATCATTCATAAGTGAATGACTTCGAAGGGGGAATAGTGTAAGGACAGGTCTGAGGTCCTCAATCTTGGATGTACTGCTACATTTCCTTAATAACTGAAGTGAAGTTAAATCTAACACTTCTTGGTTAAATGATTGCATGATAAATATAGTGAACATGCTCATACCTAATTTACATAATTTCCCGATCCCGAAATTATCACCTGAAGGAACACCTCACACTCTGATTATCTTATTAAGCAAGCCACGTGAACACCTCACTAAGGCTTATAAATACCCCCCGAGGGCCACCTCAGAAAGGTAATTGAAATCAACCTAAAGTTCCTTTTTCATTACTCTAAATAGGTAGATCTGATTATTGCTGACTTAAGCATCAGAGTGTCTACCCCGAGGACCCACCTTGGGGTTTTGTAGGTTCATCTAGACGTGGATTGAAGAAGGACTTTTGGTTTGGCGTAATTACAGTTCTATTTGGTTTTAAGTTTTGCATAGGTTTTTTGAGCAAAACTTTGTGCAAAGCCCTTCACTTTCATAAGTGGTGATGGAGTTGCTTTTAGTCTCTATGTTTTAGAGATTCTAAACCTTCATGACAAAGGTTTTGTTTCCAACTGTGACTACCTCATTAAAATCTTAATTAGCTAGTAAAACCTTGTGGGATAAAAAATCTAACTTAAAGTAAAAAGAGTATAGCATAGGTTTTCCTCCATACTCAAAGCATTTGACGTAGCTTTGATGAAAAATCCTATGAGAATCAAGTGTTTTATAAACCTTTTGCATTTCACATAAGTTTTACAATTCCTTCATCTATCAACATTTCTACAACTTGCCTTTACATCTTTATTATCTTCAAAATTCAGTGTTGAGCAAACGTTTCAATTCTTGTCCATGATTAATGTAGATCTTCAAGATTTCTCCATTTGTTGAGGCTGATGTTCTTTCTTCATATCTTGGGATGTTTTACTTTAATTCAATTCTTTGTTGATTGAGTCACACATTGTTTCTCTTAAAGCTGCGTAATTTAAACCTTTTTCATGCCATTCACTTCAATTCTCTTGCATGGTTTTTTAGAAAGATGTGCATCATTAATTCTTCTGCTATAATTTCTTAATCTACATTCTTTGACTACATAGGTCTTTGGAATGCTAATGGTTGCAAAGCTTTCTATTGCTTAGGATCTTCCATCATTTCTTCTCCTTATTTACCCTTTGACAAATAGTTTGACAAATTGAGAACTATCTTTATTGTTCACGCTTTCCATGGAGGCTTGCAGAATCTATGTTATTTCCATCTTTTAAGCTTTTATTATGTTACTTCATATATCTCTCTAGTTTTTTGAAGCATCATTTGTGTTTGAGAGCCTCATGTAGAGCTTTCTCAAGACATCCTTCCTTTTCTGAATGCTTAGCTTTCTAGACCTTTCATTAAACCTGCATAAAAGAACATATATCTTTGGGAATACTTTTGGGTTACACTATTTTTGTGTTTTCTAATTGTTGATAATATTTTTCTCTTATTTTGTTATTTTTGGAACTCTTAGTTCTTATATCTATGTCTTTATGTTTAAAAACTTAAGGTGTATTAGTTTATATTTTTAGAATATTTGCTTGCTGAACAATTGCTCTATTTTTAACTCGAGTTTTGGTCGTTCCAAGAATTATGACTCTCACTGAAACTATACCAAAACTTGTATATTAGGGTTATTTATTGGCCTGTTGATTTTCTAAAGTTGCATATAACTAGCTTATTAATTTTTTATGCTGCACATGACTTATCTATCAATCTTATTGGCTAGCTTAGTTTCTTAAAGTGAAAGCCTCCTTACTTGTCAATGAGGATCCAAAGTTTATCGATCAATTAGTATATGCCATGTCCTCCATTTTCTTGTATAAAATATAGGTCAAACACAACTTTACACTTAAACCAATCACTATGTGTTTATGTTGCAAAGTCCCTTCAATATCTGAAAATTGCATTAACCTTCTTAGCCTCGCTTGCATAGCTTTGCCCAGTTGTTTATATAAAATCTAACTTGCTGACAACATTTAGTTGGCTTAAGCATATTCTAGTTAGTTTTTAGTTCTCAATATTTTGAGTGAACCAACCATATATGAATCTTAGAGCCTTAAGAGTAGCTTTGTAGTTTCATGCATCTATATTCTTTTCACCATGTCTGGTGTTTGAAGCTATGGGTCACTTAAAAGTGATGCTAAAGCTCTATGTCATGTAAAAGCAAGCAAAGATGTGTGTGGCCAAGATCTTA
>BPVZ01000003.1:5356613-5407681 GCA_020521535.1 Rubroshorea leprosula | reverse complement strand
TTAGCAATTTGAAATAGATTTTTACTCTTAAGGTGCACAACATTCCAAGTCCTTGGAACTAAATTTCCATTGGGATGAATGGGCTTAAAAGCTCCATTTCCCAAATCTTCTTTGAAAAGGTACAAACTTTCCCAAGTTGGGTGCAACTTTTCTTCTCCAAAATTCTTTTCTAAAACCTCTATCTTTCACAATATCCAATCTCCTTAGTGTAGGTCTTCGGGTTTTACCTTGCAATTGTAGTATCTTTCTTCCCTCCTATGATAATTTGCCATATTGGTGTAGGTCTTTGGATTTTACCTTGCAATTGTAGTATCTTTCTACTTTCTTGTGATAATTTGCCATACACACTTGTGACAAATCTTTGATTTCTTCTAGTAGGTTCAAATTTGCTCTCATAGCTTCTTCATTTGTGCATTCATCATAATGGCTTGTCTTATGAGTGAGGATTCTAGTTTCCACAAATTTCACAACATATGGAGTTTCGCCTATAGGTGTGCAATGAGTAGTTTTGTAAGCCCACAAGGTGTAGGGTAATTCCTCCATCCACACACATTTGTTTTTCCTCCCTTTTTTTTTTCAAACCTTCCAATATAGCTTTGCTTATAGCTTTTGCTTGTCCACTAGACTAGGATCTTTTACTTAGGCAAACCTCTACTTGATTTGTTCAAGTGCTTTACCTTCATCTTTAAGCTATGCTCTTCTTTTTGATTGAGGTATTCGCAAAGATGCTTTTGATACAACTTTATTCTTTGCTCATTGCTGCCATGAATTTAGCTAAAACTTGTGCCTTTATAGCTTTGTTAGACTAGAATTCTTTTTCAAGCTTTGTGAATTTGATTTTTTTTTTTTAATCTTTATACTACATTTGGTTTCTTCAAAATATGTCTCAAAGGATAATTAGTTAAAACTGGAACTTTATGTCTAGGAAAATGATTCCTAAATATGCTAGCTTTTCCAAAGGAGAGTATTTGTTTTGCAAGTTTATGCTTTTTTTTCTTCTTCTTTGATGAAAGTTGTGCTTATCGCTTTGATAGCCATGGCTATGTGTATGAGGAGGCATTCTTCCAAGAACAAGCTTGATGGAGCTTTGTTGAGTCGTTTCTTGGTGATGCATGTAGTCGACATTGTTCCACAAGATTTATATTCTTGTGTTGGCTCACAACATCCTATGCTTGTTTTGGAAGCCATTAGGTCCAGCACAATGAAGGTTTAGTTTACCTATGTGCTGTGTGCCATTAGCATTCCTGCACTAGATTTTGCTTTAAACTTGTGGTTGTCTCATAGCTCTTGTTAAATCTTTGTGTCCTTCAATTATATTCTTGTGCTCAGAGCTTTTTGGTCTAGGTGGCCTCCTCTCAAAAGTTTCTCAAGAAAAATGTTAGTTTTCCTAGAAATGCAGAAAGTTGCATACCTATTAAGATTGAAAATTAGAAAAAGTATGTAGAAAAATAAATATACTTAGCTGGAATCATAGCTTTTCTAAAAGTTGCAAAAAACTATTTGCATAAGAGAGCATCAAAGCCTCATAGACCATTATTGTCATCTTAAATCCTTGCACTTGTTCCATTAGATCCTATGTTCTATTATATTCTACCAACTGCAAAGCTTTGAAGTTTGGCGGCATAGGTTCTTTAATAATTTTTTTAGAAAAAGCTTTTTCCATCAAAGTTGTGTATGTTGCCTCTAGATACCTCTGTTGATTCACCCCTACCTTTTCCACGTACTAACATAACGCATCTATTTCTTTTCCCTCATCAAATCCTATGTTTCCTAGAAAAGCTATTGAGCCTTCCTAGTTGAAGGTAGTGAAATCCTTCATGACTCCTCTTATCTCTGACATAGTTGTCCTGAATCTTGTGTCAAAATATTCATAGCATCTGACAAGGATGTCACAACTTGCTCAATTGTTCTCAAACTATGTCTTGTATCCACCATATCTTGCTCAAGCCACCTAACTTGTGACACTAACAATGGATCACTTAGTATAGCTCTGTTAAGTGCACTTCAAGAATTTTTTCAATATTCATTCGAGATGAAGAAGATCCATTTGTTTCTCCGTGAAACTACATGCATATTTATATAGAAATTACTAAGACTCCTAATAAAACTCCTATTCTAATTAGATTATAACTTGAAATTTAAAATTTCTAATTCAACTAGGATTTAGACTCTTGATAAAAGACCTAATCCTAATAAACGTAGAAAACTAATAATAACCAGAAATAACACTTGAATAATAATAATTACATAAGAATATTAAATAATTTAAATAACTATTGAATAGCATCTTGTAGCACCTCATCATTTATCTTTTGACCTTGGAGCATCCTTGAGCTGCAATGGTGAACTTTTGTTGCCAAAATTTGCCATGTGGTACTCATGAATCAAAAAAATCTCAGTTCCATGGTAGGCATCAAATGTTAACACTAAAAAGTAGAAGAGATTGTGTAAAACCAAACACTTTATTGATCTAGAATGGAGAGAGGTTACAATAGAGAGAGAATGATGAAAAATAATTGGGCTATTTATAAGAAATTATGTAGAATCATTCCAGAATTATAATTCTAGTTGGGTTGGTATTGGGTATTCTAATTCTAATATGATTTAGCCTATCTAATCTTAATAGAACTCTTCTAAAATACCTCAATGTAACCTAATTCTCATAGGACTCAATTTAGTGTATTAGAAGTATATATAGATGCATGGTTGCTATGTAACTGAAAGTGCCAGAAAAAGGGAATTCTCTGCTCTAAGAAAAAGCTACGTTTACTTCATACAATAATCTGATTTGCATTTCCATTTAGTTTTTCCTCTCCATTACAGTATTTATTTATATTATTATATTCTTTAATTTTTAAAATCTTCTCTCTTGAAAATTGAATTTGATTTTGATTTCTTAATTTAGTTTATAGTGTAAATCGTTTTTGAATTGTGAAAACTATTAAGCCCTAATTTCGAATGGAATCCATTTTTTTGGGGTAACAAAGAGAGAAATATAGATGATCAGATTAGGACAGACTGCCCATGTGATAATTTAGGTCATACAATCTAGTAACACTGCATTATTTTTATGTGCAGTGGCGGTTTTGCCTTTTCGATTTCTGATTTGCAATTTTGTGTTTTTATCTCACGGGTTGGAATTTTTTTGCTTTTGTTGTAAAATAAGAAAGAAACAAGTATGCTTTAGGCATATAATATCGCTCTTAATTTTGTGTTTATGGTTTGCATGCTTTAGGCATTTGAATCTTTAAGCTTATGATACTTCTAGCCTATTCTAATTTATTAGGCATATTAGGCATTATATGCTTAAGGTGCAAAAAATAGTTAGGAGAAAATTTGTTCAAAATTAAATGTTTAGGGATAAAATCCCCCAAAGGTCGTAGAGAATTGCAAATTCTAATTTGTTTCAATTCAAGGGGTAGAAATAGTATGGATAGAAATCCAGTATTTTGCAATGATGTAAAAAACTGCAGTCAAGTTTTGAATAAGAGTAACCGTCATTTAACTTCTTATTTCAAACTGTTTAGGGTTTTTAATTTTTTCTTTTCGGCCGAACTCTTGAGGCTTTATTTGGTTTTAAAAAGAGGAAACCATAATCAGCCAAATCTGAATAAATTAATTTTGTGATTATGGCCACAAAATTAAAATCAACCATACCAACCACGTTAAAAAATTGGAAAATAGTACATATTAATTTTTTAAAAATTAAAATTAAAATTTCAAAAATGCCAAATTTCAATAAATAATTTTAGAACTCAGCCCTAGATTTTATAATTTTCCATATTAGCTTATACATTCACTTTGGATGTCATAAATATAGGTAATGATATAGGTATAATTTTTTTATAATTTTTTCATAACTTTCATTTTTTTTACATTAAAAAATTATTTAATTAATATTGTAGACGTATAAACTCTTGATCTTAACCTTAAATTAAGATTTTTAAATTCATAAATTCTAATTTGGTCAAGTTTTGATTAATAACTTTCATATATTATTAAATAAGTTATCGTATATAATATTTTGAATTTTAATAAAATAATAAAACAAACCTTTAAATGATATGTAAAATTTTATTAAAAAACTATATAAAGAAAGTTGTCTTTCAATTATTTTTCTATAAATATTATGCATTTTTACTATAAAAAATATTGTACGTGAATCAACTTTGTTCAATATGATATCTCAAATTAATGTTAGATTAAGATATATTCAAACTAAAATGAAAATGACATCTCAAAAGTCTTTGCATTTAACGCAAAGACACGAGTTACTAAGCAAATTTAAATCTCTTGTAAACCAATTTGGGACAAGTTCAGTCTAAATAATTGTATATGACATGTTAGGGTGATCTACTTGTGCTAGTCTGGACAAACATTTCTCATATCTATTATATACATGCAATGATAATGAGAACTTATGAATGGTGCGCCAAATTGACAATCAACATAACCGATACAGAAAGACCATGGAAACTTGGGAAGCATTTAGAGCAAGGACTAATACAACGTTTGTCATACGAGAAGTGAGCAGATCATCAGAACCAAGTTTTCTCCAGGAGCAACAATTTTGCTAGTACAACTTTTCCCCATTTTGTCACAAAAATTTAGGTGCAGTCAGATGTTCAACATTTAAAAAAAGTTGTTCAGCTTTGACTACTTTTATTTCTTAGTGTGCCAAATATAACTACAGAATAATATGTAATGTGAGGGACTGATGTTATTAGAATCAAAACCCATCCTTCCAAAAGAGAAATCATCCGCTAAGTATGGCGCACCTAAGAAGGAATTGGATTTGTATAACCGCAGTCTCCTAGAAGAAAGGGACAAGCATGGTACCAGCATCATTTAGATAGTAAAAACCAAGGCTTCAATTACTGTACCACTTCAAGATATCGTTTATCAAAAGATTGCCTTCAGCAGACAGAATTTAGCATATCTATTTTGCAAATATGATTTCAAAGATATTTTCAACTGCAAGACAGAAAAATAACAAAGAACTCAAGAAAATTAATGATGTGCAAAAGTTACAAGCTCAGAGACTTCTAGGGAAAAAAAAAAAAAAAAAGGTTCATCTCAATGACATGATTGTCACGGCAGTGTTCAAATGTATATTTGATTTTTTTTTTCTAGCACATCTAATAATGGGCTATACAAGAGGAAATAAGCTCTCCTCAATTTCTAAATCTCTCCCAACTAGATTCAAGTTTGAATCTAAGATTTTTAACTCAGAATCTTAAGCTTTTAATGATGGCGCACAACCTAAAAGGTGCAAGTCCTTAGCAGTGTTATTTTTATAGGAAGTTTAAGTGTTAGTTTAGTATTTGGACTTAAGTATTAGTTTGTCCCTTATAAATATTCTTACTACAACATTACAAATTAGTTTTTGATGAATTAAAATAAATTTCCAACCCTAATTCTCTACTCCTTTTCATCCTTTGCTTCTATTTCTCTTTGGTTCTACATCAATTTGGTATCAGATCTGCCAAAATCCTACAAACCACAACTTCAATTTCCTTGAAAAAGAAAACAAAAGGAGCGAACCTATAGATTTGTGAGGTCTGGCGTTGTTTTTTTTTGGGGAATTGACGCAGAAGCTTTCAAACAGACAATGCCAACGAGTTTACAACTGGAAGAGTTGTGAGTGAAGACACATCAAGTGGGAATAAAACAGAAAAGAGAGCAAATTTCTGTCAAGTTCTGGTCAAATTTTGTGTTAGAACTTCCAACATAATTCATGCCCAGAAATTGACTGATCTGGGTTGAGTGGTCAACAGATAAATTGTATCCCTATGTTTTAACATTCTATATCCTCAAGAATTACTTTAATATGACATCTACAAAGGAAGTTATGGCCAAAATACTAACACAAGGTCGGGCTGTCAGTTAAGTCCATTAGTGGGAATCAAACTTGCAGCAGATTTTTCACTAGGAAAACAGCTGAACTGGGTTAAATATCCAACAGAGAAGATGTAGAGCTATCTCTTAGCTTTCTATACACTTAAAAAATGGACTTCATCCAATAACTACAGAAGGAGTTATGGGTAAAATACTACAGAAGGGTCATGCAGTTCGAATTTTTGACAAATAAAGGAAATCAGTTTCTGGTGGTAATTATCATGGATGAAAGCAAGGGAAAACTACAGAAAATTTCAAAATTTTGAAAGCCCTAAGGATTAGAGTTAGCCCACTTCACATCATAGAGGGAAAGATAAATAATATGGTTGATTTCTTACCAAAAGATGCTGAAAATGGTGATGGACAGCAACCCAAAAACAGATCAGCAGGTTGGAGGGTGCAGCAACCCAAATCTAAAATATTGTTCATGATTTTGAGAATTTTAAGCCTATTAATCTCTATATCTTGCTAGGAGAAGGAAGAAAAGCTAAGTTTCTTACCTATTTTCTCACGGTAAGGAGGATGTTGGCAACTTAGGGCTTTGGGGCTGTAGAGCTTTGGGGAGAAGCTGGAAGCTCGTTGAAGGCTGAGGAAGAGAAGAAAAAGATTCAGCCTTAACCCTTTTATAAAAAATTTTTCTCTTTTAACTCCCTTGAGTTTGGAAATTTTTGTTATTAAGCTCATCAATAATATTTTCTCCCAAATAAGTCGTTAACTCAAACTTTAATGTTCTAGAAAATTTTGGGTTATTACAATTTGAGTGGCTTCTCTTACCGTTTGGTCTCTCTAATGCTCTTAGTACATTCATGAGAACTATGACTCATGTACTACAACCTTTTTTAGGGAAATTCTTCGTGGTCTATTTTGACGACATTTTAGTTTGTATCAAGTCTAAGGAAGAGAACCTAGACCATTTGCGAGAATTATTTTTGGCACTAAGGGTTGCAAATCTTTATGCTAACCTTAGGAAATGCACTTTCCTCCAATCTAGTGTTCTTTTCTTAGGCTTTATAATGTCAACACAAGGTATAGCAATGGATCCTAACAAGGTGAGAACTATTAAAGAGTGGCCTAAACCTACTACAATTTTGGAAGCTTGTAGTTTTCATGGTTTAGCTACTTTTTATAGGCACTTTATTAGAGGATTTAGTACCATTACGACCCTGATCATTGATTGTCTTAGGAAAGGTGAGTTTAATTGGACCCCTACTGCTTCAAGAGCATTTGTGGAAATTAAGTAGAAATTGACTAAAATGACAGTCCTTAGGCATCCTAATTTTCATAAACCTTTTGAGGTTGCTTATGATGCTTCTGGGGTAGGCATAGGTGGAGTACTAAGTCAAGAAGGTCATCCCATTGCATTCTTTAGTGAGAAATTATGTGAAGCTAGGCAAAAATGTTCCACCTATAATAAAGAACTTTACACAATTATTCAATCTCTTTGTTATTGGCAATATTATTTGTTGCCTTTTGAATTTGTACTTTATTCTAATCACCAAGCATTGAAATGTCTACATGCTCAAAAACACTTAAATCTAGACATGCTAGGTGGGTGGTGTTCTTAAGTGAATACACATTTATTTTAAAACATACTTCTAGGGTTGAAAATAAAGTTGTTGATGGTATTAGTAGGTGAGTCTACACTGTTCATGCATTACATGCTAGTGTTGTAGGCTTTGATTGGAGGATAAAGGATGTCCTGATTTTGGTTTTGATTTATAGTGAGGTTGTGAATGGAACTTGTATGGATCATGTAGACTTTTAAGTGCATAATGAATACTTGTTTGAACCTACTAGACTTTGTATTCCATGAACTTCACTTAGAGAATTTTTAGTTTGGGAACTACATGTAGGTGGTTTTGTTGGATAAAATTGTTGCCTTAGTTGAGGATAGGTTTTATTAGCCTAGTTTAAAGAGGGATGTGGCTAGGACTCTCTCCTAGTGTTGTACATGTCAAGTGTCCAAGGCAAAAAAACAAAATACTCGTCTATACACCCGCTTCCTATTCCTCATGCACCTTGGAAAGAGATAAGCATGGATGTTGTCTTAGGGTTACCAAGAACCATTAGAGGTCATGATTCCATTTTGGTGATTATTGATAGGTTCTCTAAAATGGCACATTTTCTTCCATGTAGTGAAACTCTTATGCATCTCATGTCACTAGATTGTTGTTTTGAGAGGTTGTTAAGTTACATGGTTTGCCTGAATCAATTGTGTCAAATAAAGATGTCAAGTTTTTCAGCTACTTTTTGTAGATGTATGGAAATTGTGTGGTACTACCCTTCTTTTCTGTAGTGCCTTTCACCTTTAAATTGATGGCCAAACTAAAAATTGATGGCCAAACTAAGGTTGTTAACTGTAGTCTTGGGAATTTTTTTACGTTGTTGTGTTAGAGAGAAGCAAGGTAATTGGGACTTAATTCTACCTACTGTTGAGTTTGTATATAACAATTTTGTTCACCATACCACTATCAAAAGCCCATTTGAAATTGTGTATGGCTACAAACCTCGTACCCTATTGACCTTATTTTTCTTCCACCTAATTTTCATGTTTCTAAACCTACTGAAGATTTTGCTCAACACTTGCATGACTTACATGCTAAGATTAGACGAAAAATTACTATAAGTTGCTATGAATATTGCTAATTATAAATTAGCCATTAATGTGCACAGTAAAGCTAAAGATTTTAGTGTCAGTGATTTTGTAATGGTTTAGGTTCTTCTTGAGTGTGTCCCAAAGAATGCTTCAAAAAAGTTATTTGCTAGAGCCATTAGGCCTTACTCCATTTTGTGAAAAATTGGATCTAATGCATATTTACTTGATTTACCTTATTGTTATTCTATTAGTCCAATTTTCAATGTAAAAGATTTGTTGCCTTATAAAGGTACATTTGAATTCCCTACTTTGTCTTCTAATAACATTGCAAGTGTAGCCGCTCCTAAAGAACCACTTCTTGCACATTGCTATGAGGAGGTTATCAACATTTTGGATGATCAATTTGTTGGCTTTAAACATGGAGGTTTTTGCCATTATTTGGTGTAGTGGAAAAGATGTCTACCCTTATATAATTCTTGGTTGAATGAACAGGAACTTGATCTTGCTCTTGCTCTCCTTGAAGAATATTTGGCTTCTCCCTCTCTAGAGTTGAGTTCTTTTCAACTAAGGGAGAATGATGGCGCACAACCTAAAGGGTGCAAGCCCTTTAAGTAGTGTTATTTTCGTTGGAAGTTTAAGTATTAGTTTAATACTTGGACTTACTAGTAACTTTAATAATTTTAGAAACTTGATTATTATTTTCGTATTTAATTTGGACCAAACATTTGTCCCCTGTAAAGATTCTTGCTAAAACATTACAATTAGTTTTTGATGAATTGAAATAATTTTCCCAACCCTAATTCTCTACTTCTTTTCATCCTTTGATTCTATTTCTCTCTAGTTCTACATCACTTAACTAGTTGAGTCATCCCTTGGGGGTATTCAACTGTATATTTGATTAAATAAAAATAACTTAGATTAAAATTTAGCATTTGAAGTTCACTGAAACATATATATAATCATGTTGTCTCCTCAATCTATATGTTTTCCAATATTTTTCCCTCCGATAAACATGCATCTCCATATTCTTGTGATGCAAGTGTTTCTCTAAAAACTAATAGAACTACATATCTGAAATAATCTTGTAAATGCAACTTCTTTCTTTCTATTAATTTTCATTATTATTTTATTGTTTAAAATGTCCTTGTGTACTTTATAGACGATATGTGTAGCTTGCACTTTCCTTACTTGTTAGCATCTCTGTAGGACATAAAATTCTTTGGTTCAGACACCAAGTATAAGTTTTCCAATTTGATTAGCTTTATAGGGAAAATAATTAAATTTTTATTAACTATTCATAAATAAGTAAAGTGATAAAATGATGCTGCAAACATAGTAGACTAGGACAAATTTATCCATTACACACCTTTCTCTTTGGGTACACTACAAGCAAAATGCCTTTTACCAATGAAGTCTATATCAACGGATAAAAATTCGTCTGTATAAATCATGTATACCAATGGAAAAGTTAAGCAATCAGTATACATTGGTCTATACTAATGGAAAAATATATCCGTTAGTATCGGATAGATTTATACAAACGGTTTATTAATTATCTGTTTGTATAAAGTATATTTATATAGACGGATTACTGTGTTCTGTCTGTATAATCTCCTATGTCTTAAATGCAAATTTTCCTTTTTAATTGTAGCTGATAGCATTGCAGTAGGCATTTCACTTCCCTCCAAATATTCCCAAATTTCCCTCCCTAAATCCCTAGCTTCCCTCTCCCAAATCTCCACAATTTGTGTTTGATTTTGCTAAAACTCAAAAACCCATTCAGCCGGTAGTAGACATTTTCACTTCCCTCAACAAATTCCCAATTTTTCTTCCCTAAATCTTGAGCTTCTCTCCCCAAGTAGACCTAAGTGTTTCGCCTCTCTCCAATATTTCTAAAATCTGTAATTGATTTTGATAAAACTCAGAAACCTAAGTGCTTCGGTTTGTCCATGTTCTTCTTCTGAATTGGTCTATCCTTCTTTATCTTTAAGTTCTTTTTTCTTGTCTAAAGCTCGAAATCTCTTATTCATCCCCAAAATCTACAGAATCGAGCATAAGGTAAGTTTAGTTCTTATGATTTTTGTTTTTTGAAGTATATTATAGAGTAAATTTATGTCATTTTGTTATTTTCCTAGACAAGTTTAGAGTTTTTGGTTGGTGATTAACTCTAGATTCCTGGCTTCCTACTATTAGATTTCAATTTTGTTGAGGATTCTGTTTGAAATCTCTCAATCTTCCCAAAATTTGTCGAATCTAGCACAAAGGTAAGTTCAAAATCTCCCCTTCTTCCCCAACATTCGCAAAATCTCTATAAATTTTAGTTCTTTTGTCATTTTTCCTAGACAATTTTTCCCTTTTAATTTCAGCTGGTAGCGCTACAGTAGGCATTTCACTTCCCTCTATATATTCCCAATTTTCCCTCCCTAAATCCCTAGCTTCCCTCTCCCAAATCTCCACAATTGTATTTGATTTTGTTAAAACTCAAAAACCCATTCAGTTGGCAGTAGACATTTTTACTTCCCTCCAGAAATTCCCAATTTTTCCTCCCTAAATCCCAAGCTTTCCTCCCCAAGTAGACCTAAGTGTTTCACCCCTCTCCCAAATCTACAAAATCTATAATTGATTTTGATAAAACTAAAAAACCTAAGTGCTTCGATATTTCCATGTTCTTCTTCTAAATTATTCTATCCTTCTTTATCTTTCAGTTTTTCTTTCTTGTCTAAAGCTCGAAATCTCTTCTTCATCCCCAAAATTTGTAAAATCGGGCACAAGGTAAGTTCAATTCTTATGATTTTCATTTTTTGAAGTATATTACAAAGTAAATTTCTATTATTTTGTTATTTTCTTAGACAAGTTTAGAGTTTTTGGTTCGTGATTAACTCTAGATTCCTAGCTTCATGCTATTAGATTTCAGTTTTGTTGAGAATTCTATTCGAAATCTCTCCTTCCCAAAATTTGTAAAATCTAGCACAAAGGTAAGTTCAAAATCTCTCCTTATTGTGTAATGTGTGACTATATGTGATTTTTGTGTAATGTGTGACTATAATTTGATATATAATATTCTAGTTTCTATACTTTTATCTTTTTAGTATTTATTACTTTTTCAATTATTTGAACATGGTTGAATGATTGTTATAGATTTATGTAGGTAATTCTTCTATGTTCATAAACTTGGCTTGATGTTTTAGTATGTATTCCAACATTATAATACAAATTTTCATTATTAACAGCTTTTTTTTTTCTTTATAGGATGCCAAAGCGTAAACAAATCAATCTTGTAAAGGTCTGGCCAAACAACCAAATTGAGGATGGTTTGCCCTCTTCTCCATCCATAAACAATGAGGTTGAACCAAGCCAACAACCTGCTCCATCTAGAAATAATGAGGGTGAGTCAAACCATTAACATGCTGTCTTAGAAGAAATAGAATGTAGAGGTTAAGTTTTTACTTAAAATGTTGTTTTCCAAATTTATAGGATGAATTTATGTGAATTTATAACTTGTGAATGCATTTACTATTAGCACCATCTCCACCACCTAAAAAGCCAAGAGGTCCAACATTGATGTCCCACATATGGGAGTTGGAAGAAGGTGTCAAGGTCAACATCGTATTTGATGCAAATTGTCACCCAGTTGGTAAAGAAGGCTACACCTTGACTCGATTCCTTGGTACTATTGCAAGAAAATCAATTGCACCTATTAGCTACATGGAATAAAGGGATATGTCTCAAATTTATAAAGATAAAAAGTGGAAGATTATTGAGGTAAAAAAAAAAGGTTTATTATTTTAATAGATTAGTAACCTGGTGCAAATTTGGTATATTACTTCTTATTTTATAGATTTAAGTGATATGCTTTTGAGATGTAAGATCATATTTTTGGGAGTAAGTTCTGTTGTGGATGCCTCTAAATACAAGTTTATAATACATTTTTCAGTTTTTAAGTCTACCCTTCTCGACAAATTACTTTCATTTAGAAATTATTTTATTCTTTTTATTATGATGGTTAACTAGTTGCTTGAGATTAAGGTTTGTGGTTTTATTTTTTATTCCACTTTTGAGTTCTGAACTTTTTGTTTTAATGGGTTAATGGGTTTGAACCTAAATGTTAAAGGGTATATTATTGAAGTGTTGAGTTGGGGTTTTTTTTTTTCTTTTGGAGGGTGGTGTATTGTGTCAAGACCTTTACCTATTGTTTTTTAGCATGCATCTACATTGGATAGAGTATGGATTTTTCCAATGTTTGGATGATTGGTAAATTGGTAGACTTGGGCAATTTTTTTCTAGCATTGTGAGTTTTAGAGTATTAGGTTTTTTACCTATTATTATTTTCTCACTAACCAGCCCTAGATGGCCAAAGTCTTAGGCTAGTCTTGTTTCCAAAACCTTTGACCACCAAAAATGCCAAAAGCAACTATTAAATTACAAATTTACAAAAAAAATAAATAAAAAATGCTGGAAGTATTTCTTTTATGTGTGAGAATTATCCTCTGCTTCTCTTCCATTATATTCAATGCCTTTTTTTTTTTTTTCCGTTTGTTGTAGTTTTTCCCTTAGTTAAAGTTTCCTCCCTTCTTCTCTTTCCCCCTTGCAACAACTAATCAGATCATGCCATGGCGATGCTAATGCTTTCTAGATTTTCCCTCACTTTCTTCCATTGTTATTATTAGTCTTTTTAAATCTCATTTTATTTTTGTGATTTCTAATTTTAGTCCAAGTTCCTTATTGAGGAAAGCCGCAAAGAGCAAATCAAAAGTTGGATTATGGCCGATGTAAATGAAAAATGGAAGAGCTATAAAAATGAGCTAAAAAGTGCAAGATTTGATCTATTACTTACAATCAATGAAATGTATGAAAAAATTAATGACCCTCGAGTTGATGAGGAGCAATTTTAAGTGCTTGTTGAATATTGGTGTAGTGACAAGGGAGAGGTATGACAATTTTGTTATGTTGTAGAGATATTATATAATTTTTTGTCATCGCAAATAACTTCTACCTTTTGTTTTCTTCTAGAAAATTTGCAAAGAAAATAAAGAAAATAGGCAAAAACTTGATGAGCCCCATTGCTTAGGCACCAAGACTTTTGCACAATTTGTCAATGAGAAGGTTATTGATTTTTTCTACTCAAGCTACTTTATTGAAAAAAGCAGTGTACATGCTTTACTGATGAAGTGATAATTGAAATTAATTTAGGGCATGATATTAGATTAGTAATAAATTAAATTGTTATCCTATTTCCCTTTTTTTTTAATATAATTGCTTAAAGGTATATTACAATTTTATTATTTACTGCTTTTTAATTTCCAAGAAGCTTTGCTGATGGAAGAAAGCCATTAGGGGTTGAACTCTACATTCAAAGCCGAACAAAAAAGGATGGGGGGCTTGTAAGTGAAAAGGCAAGCCAAATGATGGTTAGTAAACGCAAACTCTATGTTTTTAATTATGTATACCTTTCTTCATCATATGAAAATAATAATAATGAGTCATTTTTGGTTAAATGTCATAGGAACAACTTAAAAACTATATCAGTGAGTCTACTTTTGTAAGTGCATTGGAGGAAACTACATCTTGGCAAGATGATATATTCATTAGGGTGAAGGGATCTGACAAGAAAATGAGGGTTTGCTGCTTAAGGAAAGTCCCGACTTAAAAAAAATCTGTCCCTTCCACATCTATAAACAATAATGTTGAGCAAAGGTTGAGTGAGTTGGAGAGTGTGTTAAGTGAATTAATGTAGCTAATGAAGGCAAGATTCCTTGATGAGAATATCATAGATATTCTACAAGTTGCCAACCAATTAGCTTCTGCCAACAGATTGGATAGAGAGGTAAACTTTTTTTATTCAACCATTTAATTTCTTTGTATTCTTGCATATATATGGTTTGGTAGAAAACAAAAAAAAAAAAAATTCATTGGGAGCTTTGCAATGACAAATGTGGGCATCACCAAAAAAAATCAAGGGGAAAAAATTTTTGAGCTTATGTTTTGTTCTTCTTTTTTACCTCTTTAGTCTTCTTTTTGTAGTTTCCCATCTCTTCTACTTTGGTTTTTGGTGAGCTTATGTTTTTGTTCTTTTCAATTTTCGTAGTAATCTATACTCATTGAATTTTATTTTTCAATAGGCACATGCAGCCTGTCAAGAGGTATCTAATACTCACTTATACCTCTTTATTCAGGTTTCATTATTTTTTAAGTTTAATATCTCAAATCTAATTTTTTAAATTTTGTTTTGGTTGAATTTTGAAATTTAGTTAGCCTTGAATTTCTTTATACTAAATTGTGGGTTCTGGATGCTAATAGTAGGCAAGGCTTTTCCCCAAATAATTGTTCCTCTTCACATTCAAGCCACCACCTTTTGTCTCGCCAAAATGAAAGTAATGAAGAAAATGATGGGAAATGGAATTGAAAGGCATGTTTGTATCTACTTCCTAGACTATTTTAAGACTTATGAACTTATCTTGATATGTGCATTTTCTTTTGCAACTTAATAACTTTTGATATGAGATATAAGCTATTTTTTCAGAACGTTGATATGGATGGTTCATGTAGTTGGTGACATGCTTATGATATGCATTTTCTTTTTGTTATTAATTCTCTTATGGATGAATTACTACAATTTCTATGGAAGAAATTATGGCAGATTAGAGTTGTTTTTATTATGTGCTGCAGAACTATAGATGAATTCTTTACTCACTGCTTAGGACTTTGAGTCTTGGAATTTTTGTATAACTAGTTTTTTTTTAACTTTTTATTATAATTTTTTTTTTTATTTCTAAAGGTCATTTCAAACTTTTAAGTGATTTTAGGATTGTACCTAGAGATGGAGAAAAACCTATAGAAACTATGATACTATGATTTAAAGTTAATAGTCTTGAAGTTGTGTCCTGATCTTTGATGCTTATTGAAATTTAATCAACTTTAGTTGCTTATATGATTGTGGAATTGGTTGCTGAACCTGAATTAATAATATGAATGGTCTATTTTAATTGTTTGGGATTTGTGGACATAAATTTGTCAAGTTCTGCCAACTATAGTTCTACTTTTGTTTTGAGCCCTTAATTCTATTTGAATGTTTTTTTTTTTTTCTAATTTTATTGTCTCAATTGTGGGAGCATAGGTGAGGATTAGCACTTTTTGTTCATGTTAGTTTAAAGGTTTGATTAGGAGATAAGTTAGAAGGAAGGAAGATCTGAATAGAAATAAGAGCTTTTTGGATGAAAGGTTGAAAGCCTTTTGGTTTAAATAGGAACTTCCTTTGGTATTAGAAGTTTCTTCCAATTAGGCCTTAAGTTTCAACTAGGACCATTTGGAATAGCAAGGTTAACTTCTCCATCTAAATATAATTGGTATATGCACAAGCAGCTATTCCTGCCTTTTATTTTTATTGTTTTGAAGAAGTTAAGATTGCAAGGAAGACAAAGGGTTGGAGAAATCATCACGGTGGTTTTGGTATTAGACTAGCTTTCTTACTCAGCCAATCTACGTTGTTTGTGCTATTAGCAATGGAACCATGGGACCTTCAAAACGAAAGAATGAAAGGTCTATTTCTAGAAAGCCTTTTATTATTTTAATTTGCCACATTTGTGACCTTGAAATTGTATTTTTCAATCAATTATTTGATGGGAAATTTATTTTATGGGGGTTTTTGTGTATTGTAAAATGGGTTAGAGTATTATTTATTCTCAATATATGAATAAAAGTATGTTTTGTTAAATCGTTTTCGTCAATATAGCCAAAAAAAAAAAACGTAGGAGAAAATCATTAATAAAATAAAAGGGAATTACAAATTATAATGATAAAAAAAAAGGATCTATACTGATGGAAACAACTGTCTATATAGGTCCTTGGCCTATTGGTGTATATAAACAGAAGTTCAAGTGTTTACCAATGGAATTATTCGTTTGTAAAGTTAAAGATCTATACCAACAGAAAATCTCTTAAGATTCCTGAGGTTTTATACCAACGGATAAGTATTCCATCAGAACATATCCCAAGGGTCTATACAGACGGATTAGGCGTTGGTTTAGACCTTATATTGACAAGGTTTATATTGATTGAAAACTCTTTCGTCGGAATAGTCCTTGGGGTCTATACTGATGGAAAAAAGGTGTATACAGACGGAAAACTTTCATTAGTATAGATCCATCTACTTGTAGTGGTATATTTAGCTAGTCAACCAAAATTTGATGTAATGGCACTAAGTCACTAGTTGATGTAGAGCATGAAGCAAAGGTGAGAATAGAACTTAGAAACAAAAGCAAGGATAAGAAGAGAATGATAGAATCAGGGTTGGGAAAATTATCTCAATTCATCAAAAAACTCATTGTAATGTTGTGGCAAGAATATTTATAGGGGACGAACTCTAAGCCCAAATCCCTAGGTCCAAATTAAATATGAAAATAATAATAGAGTTTTTAAAATTATTAAAAGTACTAAATAAGCCCAACTACTAAACTAATTCTTAAACTTCTTACGAAAATAACACTACTTAAAGGATTTGCATCCTTTAGGCTGTGTGCCATCATTTTCCCCTGGTTGAAAAGAACTCGACTTCGAAGAGGGAGCAACCAAATATTCTTCAAGGAAAGCAAGAGCAAGATCAAGAAGTTCCTGTTCATTCAACCAAGAATTATCTAAGGGTGGACATCCTTTCCATTACACCAAATAGCGTCAAAAACCTCCATGTTTAGAGCCAACAAATTGATCATCCAAAACCTTAATAAACTCCTCATGGCAATTTGCAAGAATAGGCTCTTTAAGAGCAATTGTACCTACAACATTACTAGAAGACAAAGTAAAGGGTTCAAATGTACCTCTATAAGGTGGCAAATCTTCTACATTGAAAACTAAACTAATAAAATACTGATAAGGTAAATCAAGTAAATATGCATTAGATCCAAGTTTTCGCATAATGGGGTAAGGCCTAATGGCTCTAGCAAATAATTTTTTTGAAGCATTCTTTCGGACACGCTTAGGGCAAACCCAAACCATTACAAAATCACCAACATTAAGATCTTTAGCTTTATAAGGCACATCAACAGTTAATTTATCATCTACAATATTTATAGCAATTTTTCGTCTAATCTCAACATGCAAGTCATGGAAGTGTTGAGCAAAATATTCAACAACTTCAGAAACATGAAAATTAGGAGGAAGAGGAACAAGGTCAATAGGTGTACGAGGTTTGTAGCCATACACAATTTCAAATGGACTCTTGCTAGTGATACAATGAACCAAATATTGTTATATGCAAACTCAATAGTAGGTAGAACTAAATCCCAATTACCTTGCTTCTCTCTGACATAACAACATAAAAAATTCCCAAGACTATGGTTAACAACCTTGGTTTGGCCATTAGTTTGAAAGTGAAAGGCACTAGAGAAAAAACAAGTAGTACCACACAATTTCCATAATGTTTTTCCAAAATAACTAACAAACGTGATGTCTCTATCTGACACAATTGACTCAGGCAAACCATGTAACTTGACAACCTCTCAGAATAACAATCTAACGACATGAGATGCATCAATAATTTTGCCACATGGAACAAAATGTGCTATTTTAGAGAACCTATCAACAACCACCAAAATGGAATCATGACCTCTAGCGATTCTTGGCAACCCTAAGACAAAATCCATGCTTATCTCTTTCAAAGGAGCATGAGGAATAGGAAGGGGAGTGTACAAATCAGTATTTTGTTTTTTTGCCTTTGACACGTGCCATGTATGACATTGGCTAACAATCTTAGCCACATCCCTCTTTAAACTAGGCCAATAAAACCTATCCTCAACCAAGGCAATAGTTTTATCCTTTCCCAAATAGCCAGTGAAACCACCTGCATGTAGTTCCCAAACTAGAAAATCTCTAAGTGAAGTTCGTGGAATATAAAGTTTAGGAGCTTTAAACAACCATCATGCACTAAAAGGTCTACATGATCCTTACGAGTTCCACTCACAACCTCACTACAAATCAGCCCAAAGTCAAAACATGAAATGTACTAATCCTTTAACCTATCAAAGTCCACAACACTAGCATGAAATGCATGAACAATGCTGACTAACTTACTAAGACCATCAACAACCTTATTTTCAGTCCCATATGTATGTTTTAAATCAAATGCATACTCATTTAAGAACGCCACCCACCTAACATGTCTAGCATTTAAGTGTTTTTGAGCATGTAGATACTTCAATGCTTGGTGATCAAAATAAAGCACAAACTCAAAAGGCAACAAATAATACCACCAATGATGAAGAGATTGAATAACAGTGTAAAATTCTCTATCATAGGTGGAATATTTTTGCCAAGCTTCAAATAATTTCTCACTAAAGAATGCAATGGGATGACCTTCTCGACTTAGTACCCCATCTATACCTACCCCAAAAGCATCACAAGCAACCTCAAAAGGTTTATGAAAATTAAGATGCCTAAGGATTGGACTTTCAATTAATTTTTACTTAAGTTCTACAAATGCTCTAGAAGCAACAAGGGTCCAATTAAACTCACCTTTCCTAAGACAGTTAGTGATCAAGGTCGTAATGGTACTAAATCTTTTAATAAAGCACCTATAAAAAGTACCTAAACCATGAAAACTACGAGCTTCAAAAATTGTAGCAGGTTTAGGCCACTCTCTAATAGCTTTTACCTTGTTAGGATCCCTTGCTATACCTTGTGCTAATATTATAAAACCTAAGAAAAGAACATTGGATTATAGGAAAGTACATTTTTTAAGGTTAACATAAAGCTTGGCAGCCTTAAGTGCCAAAAATAATTGTCATAAATGGTCTAGGTGCTCCTCCTTAGACTTGCTAAAAATTGAAATGTCATCAAAATAGACCACTTAGAACTTCCCTAAAAAAGGTCGTAGTACATGGGTCATAGTTTGCATGAAAGTACGAGGAGAATTAGAGAGACCAAACAGCATGACAAGCCACTCAAACAAACCATCTTGAGTTTTAAAGGCCATTTTCCACTCATCCTTAGGTCTAATACGAATTTGGTGGTAGCCATTATGTAGGTCTATTTTGGAAAACCAACTAAAACCAACTAATGTGTCTAACATATCCTCAAGATGTGGGATAGGGAACCTATATTTAATAGCAATTTTGTCAATGGCACCACCATCAACACACATTCTCCAAGACCCATCTTTTTTTTTTTTTTTTTGTTAACAAGGCAGGCACAACAGAAAGGCTAAGACTATGCCCAACAAACCCTTTCCCAAGCAACTCCTCAACTTGCATATTCAACTCTTCTTGTTCTTTAGGGTTCATCCTATAATGTTGTAGGTTTGGCAACTGGCAACTAGGATCCTAGAACTAGATCAATGGTAGGTTGGAAGTCTCTCAAAAGTGGTAACTAGTTAAGAAGTTGATTTGGTACCACATCATGAAATTCATGCAAAAAGGATTCAACCTCTATAGGTTGAAACAATCTAAACTCAGTAGGTATACTAAAGCTATCCTTCATTACCAATGCAAACAAGCATGAACTCTCTAAACTTTCCCTGTCAAAAGCTCTATGACTTAAAATGTGGATGGATTGCTTAGGTGGATCTTGTGATGAGGATTTAGATAATGGTTTAGTAACATGGTTGGATCCAACATCTACAGAAGGTTTGGTAAGAATAAGGACAACCTTTCTACCCTTGTATAAGAACTCAAAGGTGTTAGCTTTACCATGATTAGTTACATCCAAGTCATACAACTAAGGACGTCCTAAAAGAATATAAGCGACATCCATGGATAACACATCACAATAAATGGAGTCCTTATCATCACCTATCTGTATAAAAACTAAACATCTCTCACTAACTAGTAAGGTGGTCTCATCAGCCCATGCAACCTTAAAAGGAGTAGGATGTGGTTCAAGCTTAAGACTCAACCTACATAAAGCAGCTCTTAACACAACATTCATAGTACTACTTCCATCTATGACTAGTCGATAAGATCTCTCATTACACCTAATATAGATCTCAAAGATGCTGATCTTCTTCCATTCCTCCCTAGCCCAGACAGCCAACAAAACACACCTAACTACATTAGCATGTGAGTTTTCTATAAACTCATCCTTATCTCCAAAATACTCAATTGGATCTACTATCTAGTCATCTAAAGAAGGCTCACCTTTAACTAATGATTTGTCACGCCCTACATCTAAAGTCAAAGTACGATGTGGAAAAAAAGAAGCAATGTGACCTCAACCCTTACAATGGAAGCACTGAATCAATGAAGTACTAGATCGACTAGATGCACTAGGAGCACTAGAATTACTAGGCTTTGATGAATTGTTATTGGTTCCAACCAAAGGAGCAGATTTCTTTGAAGAGATAGACCTACTAATGACTGGAGCACTAGACGTCATGCCTGACCTACGTTGAGTGAATGTTCTAGGAGTTTTTTCAACAAGTAAAGCTTTGCAAAATGCCTCCTTTAATGTTCCAAGTGAGGATAACTCTACATCCCTCTTGATATCCTCTTTGAGCCCATGGACAAATCTTCTAACAATATAAAATGACTCCTCATTCTGATTCACTCAAATGAGAAGGTCCTCAAATCGTTCTCCATAGTCTTGAATAATAGAAGTTTGTGTAAGCTCTAAGTACTAGTCATATAAACGATTCTTATAAAAAAAGAGGAAGGTATTTCTCTTTAAGTTTAGCCTCATCACCACCCATTGAGTAATAGGTGACTCTCCTAAGGTCTCTAATTGTTGACTAACTCCTTTCTAATAGGTCTTAGCAGCTCCCACTAATTTCAGCCTAGAAAAATGTATCATTTATGCATTATCTATCCTATAAAACATACAATAATCCTCAAATGCTGCTAGCCAATCTACGAAGTCATTTGCATCTAGTTTACCCTTAAAACTCCTCTTATCTATTATAACCATCTTACAAATGTCATTACTATACTCTTGATAGGGTAGCCTTTTACTAGTGTTTTGTGATCTGTCAAAGGTGGACTCCTCTAGACCTAGTTGCTCTACCCTCTCATCATCATAAAAGTTCCTACACTCATTTGGGAAAGTGGACTCATTAATGTAAGTTCCTCTAAGAACTAGCCTAAGTGGTTTGGATTCAAGACCTTTGGGACAAGACAACAAGCCTTGGAATGAACAACTTATGTGTTGAAACCTAGGTTGTGGCTTGGTTTCCTCTTCCCCACTAAATTGTTGCTTACCAAATTTCTTTTCTAATTCACCCACAGTTATACGTATCCAACACAAATTTTGTTCTAAATGGGCAACTTTACTTTCTAGTTGAATTACATACTCCTCAAGTTTAGTCACCTCACCCTTTAAAGAGTCCATTTCAACTTATAGTTTTGGGCTTTGACTATCTTTTGGTGAATGGGACATGATGGGCAATAAAGTAAATTTGTATAAATCTAAAAGTATAAATATGAGCCTTTTTTTTTTTTTTTCAATGCAATAGGGATGCTGAGATTAACTAAAATGCCAAGAAATAATACCAATTCTAAATTAACTGGATGAACATAATAAAACTACTCAATCTAATGCTAATAAAATGTAAGGTCAAACTATTTTTTTTTTCCTTGGTTGTTTTCTTTAAGAGCAAATAAAGGAAAACTTGAGCCGAGCAAATTTATTGACCACCAATCACAACCAATTCAATACACTCTTCAACAAGAATATAAGTGTCCAATAAGGTAGATTTGACCCACTAACTTGTCCAAAAGAGGCTTGTCTAGGTGGGAGTTTGAACAATAGATTAGATTTGGGTGACACCAAGTTGAAAGGAAACACTGCTCGCGGATTCTCAATTTAAGACAAACCTAGCACCTAATGTGTCTTCACCGAGGGATGGTTTGTTTTTTTTTAAAGGAAATCGAAACTATGGTTTGTGGGATTTGGTAGCTTTGATACCGAATTGATGTAAAACAAGAAGCAAAGGTGAGAATAGAGCTTAGAAATAGAGGCAAGGATGAGAAGAGAATAACAAAATTAGAGTTAGGAAAATTATCTCAATTCATCAAAAAAACTCATTGTAATGTCGTAACAAGAATATTTGTAGAGGACAAATCCTAAACCCAAAACCCTACATCCAAATTAAATATGAAAAGAATAATAAAGTTTCTAAAACTATTAAAAGCACTAAATAAGTCCAACTACTAAACTAATTCTTAAACTTCCTATGAAAATAACATTGCTTAAAGAATTTGCAGCCTTTAGGCTGTGCGCCATCACTGGTACTACAAAACCAAATGATCAGACTACAATCAGAAATCCTCAATATACAATGCATAAAGCATAGCCTTTTCATAACTTATAACAAATTAACTTAAAGGTTGCAAACATGACTAAATAGAATAAACACATGCATGATAAATAGGGGTGTGCAAAAATAATGAGCATATTTATATAAAGCTTTCCAAGCAAAAAGAATAAACAACTTAGAAGAAAGAGGAAAAGGGAGGTTACAATACTCAAGAAGGAACTTCAGTTTCACAATGGTAATCAAGTTTTTTCTGAAAACATTTTCTGAAAGATAATGACATGATACATGGTAAAAATGAAACATTGAGAATTTTGTTCAAAATCAGCCAAGCAACCTTCATTGTATTTTACAATATAGCAAGAACTGTGGAGAAAACTTATGATAGAAACACAATATTGTGTTTAATGTCTAATATGATTGGATATAGAGGCAAGTTAAAGAGACGAGGCAAAAAACTTTTCTTACTAAGTCTTCATGGTGAGCGTTGAAAGTGCAAAGACCAATGATGATTTAAGAAGATACCTGGCCAAAGCAAGACGGATCATCCACTGAGCAATTGAAATTGATTAATTTTAGTCGTGTACTAACCAAAGCAAAGCAGAAAACTTACGCAAGTTGAAAGTTTGACAACTAAGAAACCAAAAGAAATACTATCATGCCCTAAAACGTAAATCCAGGGGTGTAACAGACGCCGTACACTTGTGAGAGGATCTCACAAATGCACAAGGCTCAAAACTTGCTAAATTCATTACTAACAGTCCACATAAACTTAGATCAATATTTCAAAATAAAATCTAGCTTACAAAGAATAATCTACAACTCAAAATATACATCCAAAATACAATGGCTAGCTTTCTAGCTCGTCACTCCCCTTGGTTTCCCACGTCTTGGGTCACACTACCTGAAATGGTGGATAAGAAAAAACTATGTGAGATAACTCAGTAGGTAAAAATATGGATAGCCTTTAATTAATATTTATAGCATGCCAACAGGTATAATCAAGTATCAAGAAAAATAGGTACAAGTACGAGAATGAAATAGACGTCTCCTCTATAGGTCATGGGCAGCATTTATAAACCTCTTACTGGCAGGCATAAGATTTACTAGTGTATAATCCCACTAGCAAGATAATAGTATAACATGGACCAGTTCCACAATTAACATGTTGACATGTGCTAGCATTTATAAACCTCCCACTAGCAGGCATGGTAAAACATGACTATATTGGAGACAAAACCAGGCAGGATTTAACATGAAAACCATAATTTACAAATAATTTCCAGATCATCAGGGCAGTCAAGTAAACTCCAATTAGACATGCCCAACTCAATGAAAATGATAGTAATTTCATTTCAAACCAATCATGCTCGTGTTTGTGTAAAACGAGTTTTATCCTGCCACCATTTCAAAAACCATTAGAAATATGCTTTCCAAAACCTTTTACTTACCTCTTCTTGTAGGCTTACAACAGCAAGTATTCAAGGTTTCAAGGAGATGGTGGTGACTTAGAACCTATGCTACATTAAAGAACAAACAAGATTACAATGTACGCCATATGGTTAAATTGGCTTCTAATTCCAAAAATCCAATTTCTATCCAAGGTAACAATTTCCTTCTACACCTCTTGATCACCTCTACCCTTTGAAACTTTACTAACATATATTTATTCATATGCATGATCATACATAAATATGCTTAAAACAACTCCAAGGGACCCAACATATTGTGGGTTTACCAAGCAAATTTTGTTGGGCAAAACACAGCGGAAAATATGGGAAGCCAAACTCAAATCTACCCCAAAACAGCAACACAAAAGCTAGGCAGTAAGGTGGGTATTTTTGCTATTTAAAAGAATCCCAAAATGCTTAGAATAAGCCTTGACCAGCAGGGATTTTCTAGGCAAAAAACGCATCAAAGAAATGCAGAAAACAAGCCAAAACTGGGCAGGATTGAAGCAAAAATGCAGTTGCAAAAAGGCAGCCAAAACAAAGCAATAACAAGGGGTTTTAGAGCAGGAAAACAGCAGCTAAAGATCTAGAAATTATGATGCAATATGGCAGTAGATAGAGTGGAAATGAAACAGAAAACAAAGCAAATTTCTGGCAAGTTCTGGTTAGATTTCATGCCGAAATTTTCAACATAATTCCCGCCCAAAAATTGACCGATCTGGGTTGAGTGGTCAACAAATAAATTGTAATCCTATGTCTTAGCATTTTATAGCCTCAAGAATTACCTTAATCCGACATCTACAAAGAGAGTTATGGCCAAAAGACTAATATAGGGTCGGGTTGCCAATTAAGTCTACCTACGGGAATCAAAATTGCAGGGGATTTTTCACCATGAAAACAGCTTAACTAGGTTAAATGCTCAACAAATAAATTGTAGGGCTATCTCTTAGCTTTCCACAGAATTAAGAATCGACTTAATCCGATAACTACAAAAAGAGTTATAAAAAAAAATACTACTGTAAGGTCTTGCAATCCTAACTTACAACAAAAAGAGGGATCAGAGCTAATGATGCCAAATTATGGGTAAATCAAGGGGGAAACTATAGATACACTCCCAAAATTGAAAACCCTAAATGATTAAAGATAACCCACTTCAAATTAAAGATGAAAAGATAAGAAATATCGTTGATTTCTTACCAAAAAGTGTTGAAAATGGTGATGGACAGTAACCCAAAATAGATCAGCATATTGGAGGGTGTAGCAACCCAGATCTGAAATATTGTTCATGATTTTGAGAATTCTAAACCTATTAATCTCTATATCTTATTAGGAGAAGGAAATAAAACTAAGTTCCTTACCTATTTCTCACGGTGAAGAGAGTGTTGGGCAGCCTAGGGCTTTGGGGCTACAGAGCTTAGAGGAAAAGCTGAAAACATGTAGGAGGCTAAGGAAGAAAAGAAAGAGACTCAACCTTAACCCTTTTATCAACAATTTTCCCTTTTAAATTCTAAGGTCTTAGAAAATTTTGGGATATTACATTCACCCCTCCTAAAAAGGAGTTTTGTCCCCAAAACTCAAATCTAGGATCATCTAAATTACCGAATGATTTCACGCAATCTAAGACAAAATAAGTGCCCATCATATTACAAACCATCATAGGGCCATTAGAATGCATAATCAATCACTTAAATAGGATCAGAATATAACTCTAAGCATATATACATGAAAACAACTTGAGAACCTACTAGGTTCTTTGGCAACCTATGATTTATAAGCTACCCCACCAACTTTCTATGAACAAAGCATGGCCTAATACTCTCCCACTATGCAACTTGGATATCAAACCATAACTAATCTTATAATCAAGAAACTAATTTGCAAGGAAAGTTTCTAAAGGCTAGGGTGGTGCAAGGAACACAAGCAGAAGTAAATCCTGTCAAGGCTACACAAAAATAATAGCTGAACTATGTTATGAACCCAAAACAAGGATGAGTTGGTAGAGAATTACATGGGAAAAATTTTGTTGCACTAGCCAAGTTGAGACCTAAATCATGGCCTCCAACACAATGGGTAGCTTCCTGAAATGGTAACTCAAAATTCTTAAGAGTACTAGTGTAAGCCACGGAAAACGTTTTAGAAAAAAAAAAGCCATGTGAAAGTTTTTTCTCATTGCTGCAATAAAATTTGGTTAGCAAGGATATGCTCGAGGATATAACTTAAATCGAGAGTCTAGGAAGATCGAGGAAAAATCAAATCAAATCAAATCAATGGAACCATAAAAGATATAGACTCTTCCTGCATCAAGTCTTGATTCCCAATAATTACCTCTATAACTAAAATGAAAACCCTATAACCTACATTTTTTTTTCCAAGCTCTAAGGTAAAACATCAAGAGAACTAAAATTATCTAGAAATGGTGTCTCTAGCTTGAATTTAAGACCATCATAATAGTGATGATCAAAGAAACAGTACATAACACATTGCAAATCACAAGTAAACCCCTACATTGGGGAAACATACTACACAAACTCCAAGGATCAGGTTTCTAAATGCTCAGTAAAAAGTAAGTTCCAAGGTCCAAATATCAATAGAATCAAACAATGTTTGGACAGAAGAATGACAAAAACAATAATAACGAGGCCCATCAATCTTACCCTTTTAAGATAAGTAAACCTGCTCAAAATGTACTAGAGTCATTAAATGCAGGTGTCACAATTTCAAGATACATGGCCATCAATTTCAAAGGTACAATAATCAGACCCACTTTATAGGGACGAGTACCCATCGCTACTCTGACCAACCAGCAATAAATCTCATTCTCCAACCTCCCTAGGGAAGCAAGAGGTAATTTCATGCCTCCTCACAAGTAGTGAGAACTCGAGGGTTATCAACATGACCTTATGGGGCCCTTGACTCAAAGTCAAGGCTCGACGCCCATCAAACACAACAACATGCCAAGGATTTATGAATGAGTACAACTAAAACTTTGAACCCTATCAGAGATGGATAAGCAACAAATGGATGCATGGAATCATGAATGAATGCATGTATGCCTGTTCAAATGAAAGCCCATATGCATGTATGTGTGTGTATGAATGAATATCTATATGTGCATGCATGTATGAACACCTATGTATGCATGCTGGTATGTATGTATATGCTTATGTGTATCTCTATTTGCATTCATGTATGAATGCTTGAATATATACTTAAATAGATAAACATAAGGTAGAATACCTTATAAATTCCACCTTAGAACAAAGTTAAACAATAATCAAGGTCATGTTTAACTAAGCAACTGGAATCAGCGGACATATTTTAGCAATTAGCAAGAGTTAAGATTAGACCCATCAAAAGACCTAGGTAGGAATTTCAAAAATACTCACCAATGAAATCAAGGGCAAATATGAATGCCTGGATGAATATTGGAACAAAAGAATGCAAGGTAGAATGCCTCAAAAACTCAGCAACAAAAAAAAAAAAAAAACAACATTCACCAAAAATCAAGATCAAGTTTAACCAAGCAACCAAAATCACGAGGCAAGAATTAACCATGAGATAAGCAATAAGATTCAAAACCTAGGCCTAAAAGAAGGTCTCAATAATGACAACGAGAACAAGGGTTCAAGAGCAGATATAACCAGGACATCAAGATCTAGTACCTCAAGTAACTAGAATTAATTAATAGAATTAATCAATAGTGGTTTCCCTATTTAAAGGGCTTGTGACCCTAATTGGGAGGGAGCTATTGAAGTGGAGATCAAGATCCTTAGAAATTAATAACACATCTATTAGATAGCAAAACAGAATCCAAGTAGGTAGGGGAAAAGAGTCGTTCCTCTAAAATTAAACTTTAGAGCACTAGGTACCTTGTTAACAACCTACTTAAAGTGTAATCCATGGAAGCAAGATATTTCTACAATTGAGTCAACTCTTAAAATTCAGTCAAACCAACGATATCAAGACACAAATTTAAGTACTAGGCTATTTATCCTTGACAAAATAGAGATATTTTTAAACATATCCCTAGAAATCATCACCCCTCCTATGGAGGTGCCAACATGAAACTTAAAAATTAAGAAAATCAATAGATATATTGGTATGTAGAAACAAGAACTGGCATGGAATTTAGGATTTGAGCAGGAGCGGTATTCAGAATTTGAGCAAAAGTAGGTGCTAGAACAAGAATAGTTTTCAAGGACAGTTCATAAATTCCAAAAACAAGTATCAATCGATTTTCTACATTAACATAATTCAAACTAGTTTCAAGAACTCCTCCTAACAACACTAAGAATAATTGTCGATTATGCATTCACTTGACCAACATTTCCTTGTATCTAAATACGCTAAAGAAAAATACCTAAGTGCAAAGAACCTCCACCTCAACCACCGTGTATGCAGCTGGTGGGGACTGACGGTTAACCATACTAATAACATCTCCCATCTACTTCTCCAGCTTTGCTCACTTCCGATCCCAAGGAAAGCACGACAGTGTTGGACTCTCACTATTTTTACAACAGCCTGGGCCATTTGGTCCTGCAGAAATGGTATTATTTTTAACAAATTTTCTTGGGATGAGAATAATATTATAGACTTAGTGCAGGTTAAGACCTTTGCTTGGATTAAAGGAACCTTGAAATCTGCTAGTTTTTGTTTAAGTGACTGGTGTCAGTTTCCAATTCTATGTGCAGTCCAGTCCTAACTCCCTTCCACCTATTGTATATTTTCTTGATCTAATGGGTGAGTACTCCTTGTACTCATTCTATTAATAAAATTTGATTTTGATTTATCAAAAAATATATATATATATATATATAACATCCTTGAGACATGGAATTCTTAACGTGTAATTTCTCTCAAGTATGTACAGGAAAAATCTTAACTATTGCTAAACAACATCAATTCATCAAAAACATTAGAATGGCTAACAGTTTAAATAGATACTTGAGATGAAAAGAATAGTTAAGAAACAAGGCAGAAGCTAAGATGCAACACGTGGCACACATGTCAACTGACATCATTGTGATATGTCAAAGCCCAGTCTCACAAGAACTTGACCAAATCCAAACAATATTATACAACGTGGTGGATGGTTTAACTAAGCATCTAGATTCTGCAAATGTAGCAAGTCCCTTATATTCAGTTTAACATTGCCTAACAAGCTAGCAATGCCCATGTGAAAAACCAAATGCAAAAATAACACACTAAAGAAAAAAGACATAATAACAAAAACACATCATCCTAAGTTCCAATGGGGTAAAATATGCAATCACAAAAATCTAAGGAAATAAATAATGTGCTGAATCAAGCTAATAACATCCCATTCATGGAACAAAAATCTTTATCTTGTGGCGATCAATCTATGACTTAAGCGCCACCATTCCCAAGAACAACAAAAGGCATTGCAAGCATAGTTAACCACATTCCTAAACTCATCAATATTATGAAATCCACATTCAAGAATCAATTAAAAAATATGAAGACAGTGGAAAATATATTAGGAAGACCATGCCATCACATTTAAGTTGCAGTTCAACAATGCTTCCCCTAGAACAAATCACTCACATTCCCTTGCACGGAAAGGCAATAGAACAAACATGAGCTGATGATAAGAAACATAACCTGAGGAGCTAACAAGAGAAATAAAATTAATGTTGAAAGCCCTTAAATTTCAGACCAAACAATGGGCGGAATCACACAGATGCCATAAATTGAAAGTTGAGCTAGTTTCATGGATTACAGGTTCTAGACAAGCTTGGAGAAAACAAGTAGACTAAAACTTGTAATCGCAAAGGATGGGTCTGCTTTAACCTTATATAGGACTAAAAGATGGATCTGCATGGCCTTGGCATTCTAACAAACAAAGTGGTGTGCAACTATCAACAAATTCAATTTTCTCTACAAAAGATAACCCCCAATACGCTTCTTTTTATTGCTTTTGGCAAAACTTAAGCAAACAAGTACTGCATTACACTATCTACCACAACAACTAAGAAAAGCATATTTCTCACAATAACATTAGATATTGAGGAGCTAAACCATCAGCTCCCTGATGCAACCAATCAACCATCATGTGTCCACATTCTAATTAAAGGCAAACATCAAATTTGATTATGAAAAATCCATTCAACCAACATGGAAAATTATAAAAGAGAAAACATCCAACCAATCATACACAACCATTCACACCACAAAAATGGTCAAAAGTGCCTGGAGTAACTTCTAAGTGGCATACAAACATGGAACTACAATGTGTCAAGCCATATCTCCATCCATAAGTCAAAACCAAGTAACAAGTCTCAATAATCATGATAAAAATTTATACATGAGGAACATCATGATCCAAGAGTAAGGAAAATTTTTAACAAGTCAAGAGTTCATCCAAGCAAGAATCAAACAAGTGTCCTTGATTAACCCCACTCTCATGCAACCACATTCCTATAGTTAATTTGCTAGCTAAGTTCAACACTAGTCCTAGGCATTTAATTAAACCTAGACTCTGATACCACAAAATCTGTCACACCCCAAAACCTAAATCCTGGGGCAAAATAGATGCCGTACACTTGTGAGAGGATCCCACAAATGCACAAGGCTCAAAACTTGCTAAATTCATTACTAACCATCCACATAAACTTAGATCAATATTTCAAAATAAAATCTAGCTTACAAAGAATAATCTACAACTCAAAATATACATCCAAAATATAATGGCTAGCCATCTAGCTCGTCAATCCCCTTAGTTTCCCACGTCTTGGGTCACACTATCTGAAATGGTGGACAAGGAAAAACTATGTGAGATAACTCAATAAGTAAAAGTATGGTAATGCCTTTGGATTTGAGGTAAAGGTTTTTGAAAGCATATTTCTTATGGTTTTTGAAGTGGTAGCGGGACTAAACCCGTTTTACACAAACACGAGCATGATTGATTTGAAATGAAATTACTATAATTTTCATTGAGTTGAGCATGCCTAATTGGAGTTTACTCGACTGCCTTGCTGATTTGGAAATTATTTGTAAATTATGGTTTTCCTATTAAATGTTGCCTGGTTTTGTCTCCAATATGATCATGTTTTACTATGCCTGTTAGTGGGAGGTTTGTAAACGCTAACACATGTAGACATGTTAATTGTGGAACCGGTTCATGTTATACTGTTATACTGTTATCCTGCTAGTGGGATTATACACTAGTAAATCTTGTGCCCGCTAGTGAGAAGTTTATAAACGCTTGCCATGACCTATAAAGGAGACGTCTATTTCATTCCTGTGCTTGTACCTATTTTTCTTGATACTTGATTACACTTGCTGGCATGCTATAAATTTTAATTAAGAGCAATCCATATTTTTACTTACTGAGTTATCTCACATAGTTTTTCCTTGTCCACCATTTCAGGTAGTGTGACTCGAGACGTGAGAAACCAAGGGGAGTGATGAGTTAAAAGGCTAGCCATTGTATTTTAGACATATATTTTGAGTTGTAGATTATTCTTTGTAAGTTAGATTTTATTTTAAAATATTGATCTAAGTTTATGTGGACTGTTAGTAATGAATTTAGCAAGTTCTGAACTTTGTGCATTTGTGAGATTCTTTCACAAGTGTACCGCGTTTGTTTTGCCCTCGGATTTAAGTTATGGGGAATGACAAATATGACCGAAAATTAGAAACAATAAACCCATCCAATTTAAGATAAAGATCGTTCATCACTCGGAATGTTGCATTTCATTTAGAAGCATAAGCCCATCGAAGCAATCTGCTAGAGAAGGCTTTCGACCAATTTTATGTTGCAGTTGTTTCTTGGTTGGTTGATTTGAACCCCCTTAAACTAGCTGTTTACCTTGACGATGAATCTTCTCAAGTCACAAAACAATGCTATGAAACTCCTCCCTGATAATTTCTACGACCTTAGATAAAGACAAAATTTTTAGGACAACTAATTCTTAATTTCATAAAAAAAAAAGACTTACATTGCCTTCTTCATAGAAAGCAAAATGCTTCGCAAAGAATCCATTTGCTTTTGCAACACTACAACTTCAATTCCTTCAATAGAATTTAAACTCCCATAATTTTTAGAATTTTGAATAGCCTAATTAAAGAAACGAATAAACATTTAGAAACTCAAAAAAATATTTTTTTTAAAAAAATCAAAGGAGAAAAAGCTCATTATAAATTTAGCCTGTAATCTCCCAATTATTGAAGAAGCATTTGTAAACTGTGATATCAAGCGAGATTGAAGCTCATCACACCAACCAATTTCTTTTTTAACTTTTCTAAAACTTTGCTGATATTTTTTTATTATTGCCTCCATTATTAACAACAAAGGAACCCTCTAGTGTCACACCCTAGAACCAAGGCTTAGAATTTACTTTAAATTGTCACAAATTTAAATAATCCCAAAATAGTTCATTTCTAGAAATTTAATAAACTCCAAATAATTACATATCTCCAACTATTAACTCCATATCATAATTCATCTTTATTAACATTATCTTGTAATTCTCAGAACTCAAAATAGCATAACACTCATATAATCTCAAAAGATAAAATCACACAAACCTCCAAACTTGAGTCATGGTAATCTCAAGCTTAATTATTAAACTAAAAACAGAATAACTATCTAGTTATGTCTTTCCCTGTGATTCCCAGAGTTTTTGGCTCCAGTATCTGACATGGTGGTAAGAAAGACTAGTGAGAAAACTCAATGAGTAGCATATCAGTTTCCCAGAATTAAGGCATGACGTGTTAAAAACAAATCCAATAAACCAGGAAATAATAGATTAAATAAAGTAAGCAAGAGTAATCAAGCTAAAGTTAAAATCTCTTTAGCAAAACTAGTTATGCAGATAAAATATATATAAACAGAACATATTTTCATATCAAAACAGGTACTAAATTTCATGTTAAACATCTTATAAGTGTCTCCTCAATATGTCATGGCCACAATTGAACCCCAATGGCTCGGGTGCGAGGTACCACAATTAAATCCCATTAGCACATGGATCAGTCATACGATTAAATCCCAGTGACACATGGGTCAGATGTACCCAAATTAAATCCCAGTGGCACATAGGTCAAAAAAATAATTGGAACTAGTCCCCACAGAAAAGAAGCATGTCAACATGGCGAATGTTTAAATCCCCATTGACAGGGTCACAACAGAACATAACAATCTTGGAGACAAAACAGATAATTTTTCTTATTTCCAAAAGAAACAGATCCAAAGCAGAGAGTTTGAAAATTAGGTATCAAGCGATAATCATGCTTTCAAAATTGCCATAAATATCATGTCATGCTTTCGGCGAAAAGTCATATTTACATGTTAACCCATAATTTCAAGCAGAGATTCCAAGCTAGGGTACCGGAAAACTAATCAAGAACCTAGCCAAGAATAAAATGAAATATTTTCATTCTAATCACAACACTAACTTCAGATATTTTCAGGATCTATAGATTGCAAGCCATCCAAGTACCTGAAGTCTAAAAATCAATCATCATCTTCTGTCACAATTCTAAATAACATAACCTGTCCTTCCCATCTTTCTCCGTATACCGATATGTGATGTGACCTTCTTTTATTATGTACTTAGCGTCTTTGGATTCATGTACTTTTTGAACTATTTTCACACCATAAACGTCCATTAGATACAAATAAACCAACAAGAATAGCTAAATATATTATGAATTCAATTTGGGAATATTTAATTAATACTCATTACTTTCCAATAATTTACATGTTTCAATACTTAGGAGGCTGATTGGTTTAGAAATTTTCTTAAGTCTTAATATAAGCTGCACCCACATAAAACTCAGTCAACCCCATCTCCTATAATTCAGCTGCCCCCGAAATTAATATCTCCACTTGGTAGCCCCTAAATCACTATCTCTCCAACTCTATTGCAAGAATTATTTCACTTAAATCAACCAACATAAAGCAGCATCTTTCAAAACTACAAAACTTTAAAACTAAAGAAACTCACTTCAAGGGCTATAATAATAAAAAAAATAAAAAATAAGAGCAAAACCGAACCTAGAGCAGCTGTTAAACACACTAGAACAGTAGTTTAGAAGAGCCCCAAAACAAGAATTCCAAGACACCTAAAAACATCACATCCATGGCCAAGATTTCTAGGCCTTAACCATGCATAACATGGGGCATTTTGCTTTACATGAATCACAGCAAATTACTAATCTAAAACAAAGGAACTACTGCCCATTGAACTCACCTAAAGGTTGCGTTAAACAACCCCTAAATGCAGCAAGGAAATCAACCAAGTAATTTGCGGCTTTAACGGGCCAAAAACAGCACCAGAATTCACACTTGAATCCATCAGATTTAAGAGGCAATAACCTATGAGTTTAGGATTCTTTAACACTGGGAAAATAAACTGGAAACAAACCTTAAGAACCCTCGATTTTGACCTTAATTGGAATCTAAATCCGATTCTAGAAGATTAATTAAATGACGCCAAAAAGCAGCAGCATAGGCGGTAAAAACAAACCAAATTTGAACAACACCTGGCCCAGAATTTTCACCAGTTAAACTGGAGGAGGGAACCGAGAGAAAGAGTAGCAGATTTAACCCCAGAAACATATCAGCTCCGAACACCAACACCCAAGAATTTTAGGTAGACCCAAGCCCTTGAATTTGCTCAAAACTCACGGACAACTGGAGGAAAAATCAGAATTTAAGAATGTCACAGAATTTTTGATTTGATTAGAAAAAAAAAAAAAAAAAGGTGAAGCAAATTGACAATCTCAGATTTTAATTTTAAACAAATCGGCCTAATGTGTTGGAACTTTCCGATGCATTTCAATAACAATAGTTTAATAAAAGCTAACAAAATTTTGGACCTATTTCTTTAAAAAGAAATTTTGAAAGAGCACTTTGTCTCAACATTTTTTTTCAGGCGCTAATATATGACTTCTTGTTAAAAAAATTGTCACCTAACAAAGCCTTATATATGTTAATTTTTTTATATTAATTAATTTCATATTTTAATAATATATATGATTAATAAATAATTTTAAAATATTACTAATTATATTATATCATTCTCATAATCATGATATTTTATTTTTTTATATAACAAATATTTAAAAAATTTTGTCAATATTAAATATATAAAAATAGTAATTAACACACAATAAAAAACAGTATAAATATTATATAATTATAATTACAAATACAAAAATATCTAACTCAATCAAGTTGGGTCAAAAGCTCACCCTACATGATAATTATAAATATTGTTCTAATATATCCCAAATGAGTCAGGACAAGTTTCCTACAAACAAATAATTTGGAGTCTATTTGTACAACATAAATTTAAGTATGTGTTTGGGAAAAAATATTTATTTTTAGTTTTTTATTCTCCATTCTTTCCTTTGAAAACAGCATTAATTTTGGTTCCATTTGAAAATTAAAATATGTTTAAAATGATTTTGATTCGAAAGCAATATGGAATATATAGTATTGAGTCCCAATTTTTTATCAAAAAATCACTCTTAAATTTTTATTCAATGCAATTAGCTACCTTAACTCAAAAAATGAAGACTTATTTTAATAAACTTTTTTTCCAATTCTTTTGCTTTGTGGCTAGCCACATTTTTCTATGTTAAACAATAAACTAATTATAGGTTGTTATACCTAAAATAAAGCCCTATGGCTATGAGAATTAGGATATGTGAAAATTCCCTAGAAAGACTCCTACCAAGAATAGGATAAACTTTATTCTATTAGAATTAGAATACTCAAACACCCGTCAAATAGAATTATACTCTTAGGATAACTTTATGTAATTATCCTATAAATATCTCAAGATCAACCTAAGGAGGGATATTATTTTTCCACCACCATTCTCTCTTCATTATAAACTCTCTCTCTATCAATAAAGATATTGGTTTCACACCATCTATTCTATTTTTTAGTGTTAACATTTGGCGCCCACCGTGGGACCGAGTTCTTGTTCCCCCATGAATACCACATGGAGAATTTAGGAAATTCATCAACACCCCCCAACGACGTCCAAAGTTCTAGAAAGAACAGAGAAATAAGTACCTTTTCTTCATCAAGGACGAAATTCGAAGACGTTGGCAAGTCCAAACCAAGAGCTCTATCAATAGAATCATAAGTGCGAAGGCTAGCACAGGATATATGGAGGAAACAAGGCAAAGCTTGAAGGCAATAGAAAAAGCCATAGCATCCTTCACAAACACAAAAAATAGCCAGCCACAAAATCTGAGAAAAAAAGAGAGGATGTAGAGGATTTTGCCACCCATAAGCACAAGACAACATCTTAGAGGAGCAGAGGATTCAGTGTGTGAAAATACTGATTATGGTGATGAAAGCTACACACCTTCAAGACAGACAGATCTAACTATTGATTCATACTTGCAGCCATCCTCTGTTTTCACCAAGTACAAAATCCAGGAAGAAGACATATGAAAAAATGCACAAACAAACAGAAGGAAAAGTGCATTGCAAAATTATGGAGCAACCCTGCCAATAACACCATCAAAGGATGAAAATATATATAAGGAGATAGACGCATTGTGTCAATATGTAACACAAATAGAAACCAATTGACAGAAGTATTCAGAAGCAACACACATAGTATCTATAAAAAAGGCTTTCACTGATGACATCATTAAGGAACTTGTGCCACTGAACTTTAAAACTCCCCAGTTGATAGAGTATGATGGGACACAGGATCCAGTTGAGCATGTGCAGGGATTTAGAATGGCCATGATGATTTATAGAGCTTTTGATGCTTTGTTATGTAAACAGTTTCCTACAACCTTTAGGAAAGCAGTGTAGGCCTGGTTTGCAACATTACTTGAAAGATCTATACAAACCTTCGATCAATTTGCAAGTATGTTTATTTATCATTTTATGGGTAGTAGAACTCCCCGAAAAACAACTCATCAGTTGTTGACAATCAAACAAACAATAGACGAATCATTAAGAGCCTATATAGCAAGATTCCACAATGAAGCTGTGCAAATTGAAAAGCTAGACCAAAGCGTAACAATGCATGCTCTGATGGATGGTCTAAAGGATTCAAGCTTCTACAGGTCTTTAAATAAATGGGAACCAACCAGTTTTAATGATTTATTAAAAATAGTAGAAGGGTATATCAGAGCAAGGGAAAGAAAGGCGATCAAAGAAGCACAATTAAAAAATATCAGAGCGTCAAAGGAAACCAAAAAGTGAAAAATAGAAAAAGAAGAGATTGAAAGGAGATACAAAGACAAGAGGCAAACAAAATACAACTTGAGAAATAGAAATTCCAAACCGTAGAAAGAACTCAGGGGATACACTGTGTACACACCTTTAAATACAAGTAGAGTAGAGTAGAGATTTTGAACACAACAAAAAGGATAGAAAAGTTGCAATGGCCGACAAAACTATCAACACATCCAAATATAAGAGATAAAGCACGATTTTGCACATTTCACGAAGATCATGGGCATGATACCAAGGAATGTAGACACCTGAAAGCAGAAATTGAAAGGTTAATAAGAAGAGGAGCACGTCGACAATTTGTCAAGAAAAATCATGAAGATAGGAAAGAAAAAGTTCTGCATAATGGAGCCTCAAGAGAAGGACATAGGAAAATAGAAGATCGTCCTTTAGATGTAGTGGGGATCATCAATATTGTGACTTTGCTGAAGAAGGTACAAACTAGGGAGAAAGCTTCATTGATGACACTAGAAACACCGAAATTAACAAAGAAGGATGAAGCCATCACTTTCATAGGAAAAGATTTGTAGTAGAGAGAGGTATTTCCTCACGAACCCCTAATGATTGATGTAATAATAGAAGACAAAAACCTCCATCAAGGTAAGATAATGAAGAGAGTATTAGTAGACACCAGCAGTTGTAAGGACATACTTACATTTGAAGCCTTCCAGAAATTGGGTTTTCCCACACAAGTTATGAGGCCTTGTGACTTCCCGCTAGTAGGATTATCTGGAAAAGCTGTGTCAATAATAGGCATCATTACGTTACCTGTACACATTGGTGATACCTCTCCAAAAGCTGTGATAACCCAGGACATCTACATCATAGATTTCCCATGCTCTTTCAACACAATCTTGGGAAGACCAAGTCTGAATGCCCTACAAGTAGTAATATTCACACAGCATATGATGATTAAATTTCCCACACCCAAAGGTATTGGGATAGCTAAAGGAAGTTCTGTAGAATTTAAGGAAACTACTATAGTACAAATTTTTGAACAATGACAAGGAAAAAATATGCGCACTAATACCCAGATATAGGACCTAATTGCAACAGGAGACATAGTAAGGAGGAAAGCACTAACTGTCGACACCATGGATACCCATGGAGGATTAGAAGACCAAAGAGCAAAACCCATTGACCGCACAAAAGCTGTGTTTCTCGATCCAGAAGATCAAGAGAGGACAACCAACGTTGGAGCTTATATGGATCTTGTGTTCACGAAATGCCTAGAAGATTGTTTGAGAAAACATAAAGATGTGTTCGCTTGGAGTGCAGCAGAAATGCCAAGAATAGATCCTAAAGTTGCATGTCATAGACTTGGCATACCATCAAAAATTGTGCCAATAAGGCAAAAGATTTGACAATTTGGGGCTGAAAGAATAGCAGCTATATAAGAAGAAATAAAGAAGTTGAAAAAAGCGAGATTTATAAAAGAAATCACCATTTGCTATTGGCTATCTAATGTTGTCATGGTTAAAAAAGCAAATGGTAAATGGCGATTGTGCATAGATTTTACAAACCTCAATAAGCTGTGTCAAAAAGATAATTATGCACTTCCAAATATAGATGAGTAGGTGGATAATTCCTCCGAATACAAAGTACTCAGTTTCTGTGATGCTTATTTGGGGTATAACCAAATCCCAATGGTGAAGGAAAACCAAGATAAAACAGCTTTCATCGTAGCTAGAGAAACATATTGCTATGTGGTGATGCCATTTGGTCTAAAAAACGTAGGTGCAACATACCAACGTTTCACAAACAAAATCTTTGTACTCTTGAAGGGAAAATGCATGGAAGTATACATCGATGATTTGATAATAAAAAGTAAAAGCTTAGACCAACATCTAGAAGACTTGGAACAGGTTTTCAACGTACTGCAGAGCTTGAAATTGAATCCTGCAAAATGCACATTCAGAGTAAAAGCTAGCAAGTTTTTAGGCTTTATGTTAACCAACAGAGGAATTGAAGCTAACTCAGAAAAAGTACAGGCAATAATAGATATGAAACCTCGAACCTCAACAAAAAAAGTGCAACACCTCATGGGAAAAATTGTAGCATTAGGCAAGTTTCTATCAAAATCTACAGAAAAATGCTTACCCATTTTTAAAACCTTGCAGAGTGAAAAAACCTTTGAATGGACGCAGCCTTGTCAGAAAGCCTTTGACCAACTAAAAGTATACCTATCATCACCACCGTTAATCAGTAAACCAATCCTAAGAGAAACTTTATTTTTATACATCGTAGCTACCACGGAAGCAATCAGCATAGCTTTAGTAAGACAAGACCAGCAAAAGCAAAAACCTGTGTATTTTGTGAGTAAAATGCTACAAGAACTTGAGAAAAGATACTCACCTTTAGAGAAGTTAGCATATGCAGTCATCATAACAGCCAAAGACTCATATACTACTTCTTAATTTTAGTATTGACCAATTATCTGTTCAAATATGTGTTGCAAAAACCAGATTTAGTAGAAAGATTGGTAAAATGGAGTATTGAGCTCACAGAGTTTTAAGTAGAATTTTAGCCATGAAAAGCCATAAAGGCATAGGTTTTGGCAGACTTCATCATTGAATTAAGCAAGGAAGAGAAAGCTGTGTTGGACGCACCTTTACTAGCACACGGCATTTGGGAAAAGAGAAGCAATCTAAAACAATGCTGTTAAACCTCTTATGGATGTTACACGAAGATGGATCTTCAAGTGAAAATGGGAGTGGCGGAGGAATTATATTGACATCACCTAAGGGAGAAACCTTTGAATTTGCATTGAGGTTCACATTTGAAGCATCCAACAATAGAGTTGAATATGAAGCCTTGCTAAGGGGACTTAGATTAGCAAAAGCTATGAACATAGAATATGTGGAAATATTTAGTGACTCCCAATTAGTGGTAAACCAAATAAAGGGAAATTTTAATGCCCAGGAAGCAGCTATGGCAAAATATTTAGCAAAAACTACGCAGCTTTTGAAATCTTTCACAAGATATGAGCTTCATCATATAAAAAGAATTGACAACTCAAAAGCTAGCGCGTTGGCGAGATTGGCAAGTTCAGGAACCATTAACTTAAGAAAAGAAATATACATGGAAGAACCATGTTCCCCATCAATATATGAAGAAGATATCCTAGAGATTGAAGAAGCAATAACCTGGATGGATCCCATTAAAAGGTATTTGTCCAACAAAGGTTTGCCTGAAGATAAAGAAAAAGCTCAAAAATTGAAACGAAAAGCTGCATGGTATACAATCATCGATGATCAGCTTTATAGAAGATCATATACACAACCATTGCTTAAATGTCTAACACCATGTGAAGCAAAAAAGGTTATAAAAGAAGTGCACGTGGGAGAATGTTCCAGCCACACTGCGGTAGAAGAGCTGTCATTCAAAATCCTGCACCAAAGATACCTCTAGCCCACAATGAAAAAAGATGCAAAGGAATACGTAAGAAAGTGTGACAAGTGCCAAAGATTTGCACAAATCCAGCACCAACCATCAAATCCTTTGTGCATGATAACAACTCCATGGCCTTTCGCCTAATGGGGAATGGATATACTAGGACCTTTCCCAGAAGCCAAAGGAAAAAGGAAATACCTTATAGTAGCAATAGATTACTTTATTAAGTGGGTGGAGGTAGAAGCCGTGGCTAAAATAACAAAGCAGAAAATCAAAGAGTTTGTAAAAATATATATTCTATGCAATTCGAAACTCCAAAGATCTTGGTCACAAATAATGGGACCCAATTCGCCAGTGAAGCTTTCAAAAACTTTTGCCAAGCACATAATCTAGAAAGGTGTTTCATAATAAAAGCTCAGGTTGAGAGCGAGGGTAAGACACCTGAACAGATTGAACAAAGATTCGCTTCAGTAGCATACCCTAAGTCAAATGGACAAGCAGAAGCTGCAAACAAAGCCATACTAGACAACCTAAGGAAAAAAGTAGGAAAGGCTAAAGGCACATGGACAAAGGAACTGCCATACACACTATGGGCTTATAGAACCACACATCACACACCTACAAGCGAAGCTCCATTTAACTTGACATGCAGAACTAAAGCCGTAATCCCTGTGGAAACCAAAATTCTGACATATAGGGTAATCCACTATGATGAACACAAAAATGAGGAAGCCTTGAGAGAAAATCTCAATTTACTAGAAGAAATAAGGGACCTATCACAAATAAGAGTAGCAAACTATCATAGAAAAGTAGAAAAATATTATAATCGCAGGATAAAACCCAAAAACCTATGTAAAGGAGATTAGGTATTGCGATGAACAGAGGTTTCAAAAAGAAACTCCCAAGAAGGAAAGCTGTGACCGAATTAGGAAGGATAATACCTCATCAAAGAAGATTTAGGAAACGAAGCTTTTAAGCTAATCCATCCAAACAGAACATTAGTCTCGCGCATATGGAATGCTATAGAAATACTATTGGTAAGTAAGTAAAAAAAAAAAAAAAACCACATTCTTTGTAAAATGTTCTCAATGAACATTATAGCCACATCACCAATAAAACCTTGATTTCATTAGAATCTATCTTCAAAACTGCAGTAACTCAAAGCTTTAGGCACCAACAAAGGTGAAACAAAGCTACAAAATCTTTCAAAATAAATCCGGATGAGTTAGGAAAACTAACCAAAACATGCTTAAGCAAAATAAAAAGCCGTGAGCAAGTTAGGGTATCCACCAGTACCTTGGTAGAAGCTACATGAGCAAGGCTACAAAGGTTAATGCAGCTCTCAAACTTATAAGAGAATTTGAAACATAAACTCGTAGTAACCGATTGGAGTGTAAAGTTATATCCCAACCTATCTTTTCTACAAGAAAAAGGAGGGTGTTGCACATACTAACCAATCGCTAACTTATGAATCCTCAGTGATGAATGAGGACACCATCACCATAAGAAACTACGTAAGCCAATGGAGAGCTGCCAAAACAATAAAATCAAAATAATGAGCAAAAATTGGTGCAGTTTTGGTGGAAGGTCATAATGCCAGCATGACCCAAAAACTCGAGTTTAAAAAGAAAAAATAGTTGTTCATCAAACAAGCGCACTAAAGATATAAAAACTAACATAGCTTTTAGGAATGTCAAAACACAATCCTAAAAAGAAAATCCACAGGAAAAAACAAAAGTAACATGATCTATATATAGACTTCGAAACCCGAAATACTTCTTTGCAGGATTAGTAGTCTTAATTCCCCGGGGAAGGAGAGGCACCCGCCACGTCAGTAGAATTGTTCCCACTATGCATAGCACCAGCAGAGTCTTCAAAATCCCATGAACTACCGGATCCCTCCTCCACTCCAGATGGGGAAGCACCCAGAGAAACATATTCCGAACCCTGGTCGTAAATCCTCTTTAGCTCAAGATCAGCACAAATCAGCGCAGCAACGTCCATCTTCTCGAATTCAGCAAGACAATCAGGTAGGATCATACCTCGGCGGGGAAGCAACACCTTGACCAACTTAATGGCAATATTAAAATAGCCAAGACCATCGGAAAAGGCAAAGGCCCTACCCTCGGAGGATTCTTTAAAAGTTTGAATGGTAGAAGGAACGGAAACCCGTAAAGAAGAAACCTGCGCCTGCAAATCAGAAACAGAATTCTCCAAAACGGAATTCCTTAAGACTTGCTCATCCAGATGCTGCAAGAGAGAGGCATTCGCAGACATAAGAGAGGCATTCGCAGATGTGAGAGGGGCCTTCTCAACAGAAGCCGAAGAAGAGATAAGTTCCTTCTCCTTTTTTAACAAATCATAACATTCTTGGAGCATAGACAGCTCTTTCTTCAATCTCTCAACCTCGACCAAACTGGACTCCAAAGCTACTCTTTTATCGACACTAATCTTGTCAGAAATTAGTTTGCGACACAGGTTTATCAAATCCTTGCTCCTCGACCGCATCTCAGCAAGATCGGCCTCAGCTCGGTAAGACGAATCTTCACTCTCCAAAACAAGACCCTTCATGTACTGCAGAAGGGTGCAAACCTGGAACAAGGTGCAGAGGAGACCATCAGAAAAAGACCAAAAAGGAACTGACATTAGAAAATAATAACGAAGGAAGGAAACGCATACACTAACAGCACCATGAACAGCCATATCATGCAACACTTCCAAAGGAAAGTTAGAGAGCAATTTCTTGTCACCATTAAGAAGCTGAGATTCCGATAATTCACGAGCAACGGAATTGTGTCCAATAACAGAGGGACCGTCAGCACAAACATCATATCCTAAGAAAGAAAAGAAGAGCACGATCAAGCAAAAGAAAAAAGGAAGGAATTAAAGGAAATCAATAAAAAGAAGCCATATACTAGGACGGACCACATTCTTCAAAGGTAACCCAGGCAAGGACTTAGAAAAGCTTTTTCCAGCAACAAAATCCGTTATGGATAAAAGTAAAGCTTTTTCCTCAGAAGAAAAGCTCTGCAACTCATCATCAGAAAGAACTAATGCAGAAGATGTTTTTTCGCCACCATCCATCATATCCTTCACCACTATGCCCTTAGAAAAACTACTGTTAGCAGCAACTTTCACAGGAGAACTCCTCAACCTTTTAGATCTCCTCACAAGGGGGGCCCCTTGAGGAACAGACCCTCTAGACTTACTAGCAGTTTTCTCAATCTTCTCAGCTACCGCAAGTTTCCCAATCTTCTCAACCTTCTCAAGCTTCTCAATCTTAGCAGATCGACTCAAAGCAGCTAAGGTATCCACGCCACCTACAACAAAAGACAAAAACGCCAAAATCAACAAGAAAGAGAAGTAAGAAACAAGGGAAGAAGACAAAATACCCGCGGTAGCAAGCAAGGGCTCAGAAACAGCGACAGTACTCGCTTTGCCAGTCTTCCTTTTCAAAGGATACTCAGGCTTCGAAGAAGCTTTAAAACCAGGAGGTACCGATGGAACAGGAAAATCAGGTCCACAAAAACCGGGTACCCAAACACCCGAATCAATCAAATTCTTTTGGGTAATCGACTCGGTAATACTCATGGAAGGCTCCATGAGAAACCGGTAGACAGCTTTATAGTCGTCAACAGTTAAAAGAACCCCGCAATAGTGGTTCGCGGGACCCTCCAAATCGAGGGCAAGTCAACATCCTTTGGAGCGCCCAAAAAGAAAATCCTTCTATGCCAATTGTTAGAATCGAAACTAGGTAGAGGATCCAAGAGAACAACATTGCCTCGACGACGTTTCTTATCATCAATACCCTGAAACTCCACCACCCTACGAGAGAAATAATACCAGCTACCAGTAGGCTCAACAGTCTTTAGTTGAAAAAAGAAGCAAAACACCTTCCGAGTAGGAGTGATCTTCAGCAAAAAAACACCGCATGATGAAAGCAACAATATACGCAACAGCTCGAGGAGCCAATTGAGGCAGGCTAAGGGAGAATGCGTCACAAATTTCAGTGATAAAAGGGTGCGGAGGAAAACGCAAACCACAAGCAAATTGATCCTTATAAACACACATGTCAGGGGGAAGGCATTGAAATGCTGCGCGGCCCATAGGATGCTGTGGAGCAAATACCTATGGATCCATTAGATTCTTCTGATAAATTTCCCGTATCTCGTTAATATCACAACTACTAGTCACCCAAGAAACCTTATCCACACTACTAAAAACCCTCGCTGAACCCAGCGCAAGACCAGCTTTCTCATCTTTTGAAAGAAAAGGAAAAATAGTAGGAACCTCCGTGGGAAAGGAAGGAACCACGGGCTCTCTCTCCACATGATGAAAAGCCCCCTTCACTAAAAATCTCCCATCACTAACACGGGGGAAACGAAAAATGTCAAAATAATCAAACCCAGAAGAAGGTGTATCTATTACAACGGACAGAGGCTCCACTGCAGGAGCCGAAGCGGAATGGGCAACGGTAGAAGGAAGGGGCATAAAAGAACTGGCAGAAGAAACATTAAGGTTGATACCAGCAACAACATCCGCCTCCACCGCAGCAATAGCCTTACCAACCGAGGCAACAATGGCAGAATCTGAGAAATCTCCCTCCTCTGCACAGCAAGTTTTCATATTTGACAGTGAGGGAAGAAAAGAAAAGAGATCAAACGGAGAATAGAGAAAAGATCAAGCAGAAAACAGAAAAGAAAATCACCAAAAGAAAGAAGGAAAAATCAAGCGGAGAACAAAAACCCGAAAGAACAAAGGTGTAAAAATCAAGAATAATTGACAAAAAAAGAAGGCAAGATAATGGCCAGAAGGGAAGATAAAAAGATCGGTTGAAGAAAATTAACAAAAAAGCGGTAAAACCGTAGAAGATTCGGGAAGCAAAGAAAACCCCTTATTAAAATTTACATTTCAAAAAATCAACATTAAATGCTGAAATCCCACAAAATCCCACAGAGGCCGAAACTGGTACAATATCTCAAATGAGGGATAGACACGTGAAAAAGCCGGCAAAAGGAAATGACTACACCATAAAGAAATCATAAGGAAACAAACATTCCAATTAATGACAAATAAAGGAACCAGAATGCCTACGCAGCATACGAAGGACTGACAAAAAGCATACCAGAAGCTGCGAATATAGAGAAAAACTTATACTCTTTTTTTTTTCTTAAGTTAGTTTTTTATCTCACGCAGTTTTTTATTAAGTAATGTTTTTAACGGGGAACCATAGTGTGAGGACAGGTCCGAGGTGCCAAGACTCGGACTGCTACAGTAATCCCTTTATGACCGAAGTGAGAAATGAATCCAAAGCTTCCCGCTCAAATACCTGTATGATAACAACAATAAGCATGCCCGCACCTGATTTCTCATGATGAGTGGCACAGCAGTTATGGTGGACGCTCGTGCACCTGAATACCTCTCAAATTCCCGGTCCCGGAATAATCGTTTGGATAGACACGTCAGGCTCCGATTATCTTGCTTGGCATGCCACGTGGGTTCCTCATTGGATCCTATAAATACCCCCGGGCCACGTCAAAAAGGTAATTGAAACCAACCCTAAGCTCTTTTTATCTCTGCCTTAAAGGTAGCCCCGATTATTGCTAACTTAAGCATCGGAGTGTCTACCCCGAGTTCCACCTCGGGGCTTTGCAGGTTACTTCGGAATACAAGCGCGGACTGAAGAAGGACTTCGGGTTTGGTGCAATTACACATAGTCGCAAAATCTTTGCTGTAAAAAGATGAAACCTCTTACTAAAGGGAAAGATATGAAAAAGTTATGCACAATCTAGAGTGAAATTACAAATAGCAAAATTAACATGAAGATGAGACTTAATAAATTTTTATTACTCTTAAATTTTTTTGTTGGGAGACAAATGTTATATCTAAAATAAAGTCCTATGAGAATTAAGATATATAAAAAATTTTTACAAAGACTCCTACCAAAAATAAGATAAACTCTATTCTATTAGAATTAAAATACTCAAATATTAATTAAATAAAATTATATTCTTAAGATAATTTTATGTAATTATCTTATAAATATCTCAAGATCAACTTAAGGAGGGATATTATTTTTTCATCACCATTCTCTCTTCATTGTAAACTCTCTCTCTATCAATAAAGATCTCGATTTCACACCATTTATTCTATTTTTTTGGTGTTAACATAGGTATAACATTGTTTTAATACAAATTTAAATTAAATCTTTAAAGTGATTCAAAGTATGCTTAATCTTACTATAAATTTAATCAAAAATAAAAATAAAAATAAACAAGTATAAAACTATTTGAAATCATCATAGAGTAAGTCATTCCTCTAAGACCCTAACCTTAGAAATCTGAAACATAAAATCCCCAAACTTTCACTGGATCAACAAAACCAAACCACAAAATTGAGTAGGAAAACACAACGAGATTTGGGTAATTCAGATCTTTTTGTAGTAGTTGGTTGGAAATAAAGATGGAAGGCTGAAAATAGTGAAGGAGCAGGGAATCAAAAAGAAAGGGTAGATTGAATAGGGAAGCAGCAATAGACGGGTTAGGTCTGCTGTGCAGGTAGCCTTTCTTAATCTAAACATTTTTACAATCGTCAACTAAAACCCTTTATTTTTTATTGTTTCAAATAGGTCTTTCCGTGTGCAACCTTTTTTTTTCTTTGGAAGGACCTCCGTGTTTTCTTATTTTGGAAATAAACTTTTTTGAGTGTTTTTCATTTTTCTATATCTTTTTTTTCATTTCCTAGAAAATAATTTTTATTTTTAAATACTAAAAAAAGTTTTTTGCTCATTTTTCATTTTCAAATCAAAATGGGGATGGATAATAACATTGTTTTCCCTGTCATTCCAAACAAAGTTATCAATACCGTACCTGCATACGTACCGGTTTTGCTACTGGAACGGTACGTACCGGATACCGGAATTTTTCGTGTACCGTTTCGGATTTATCGATATAAAAATTTTTTGTGAAGAAATTCAAGAAAAATAAAAGGAGAAGGACTCAATCAAAAAAATTAAAAAGTTGAGGATGAAATCTACCAAAATAAATCCACAAATCCACCCCAATATTGAGCCCACCAACAATTTTAATTCAAGTTCCAACCCAATTTCATAGCCCAGCCCATCAAAACCCAAATTTAACAAAGAGAGGAAACCCTAGTTTCCCCTCTTTTAAAGTGTGAAAGAAACGGCAGACTAAAAAAAAAAAAACCAGAAAGCCTCTCGATTTTTCTCCCTTCTCCCTTTTGCAGATCTGCGACGGCCACCATCACCCTTGTTCCTTCACCTCCGACCTTCACCATCTCCCTTCTCCCTTCTGCAGATCTGCACGGCCACCATCACCCCTGTTCCTTCACCTCCAACCTTCACCATCCTCTTGCTAGCTAATCGTCACTCTCATCTCACCAATCACCAAGAAGACGATGTAGATCTAGCCGCAAGCCCCTTGGGACTCTGACCTTGACATTTTCTTGCGTCTCATCATCATCACTGCCTCCACCTTCATCACCGGTAAGCAGAGGGTTTCAGCAGCCACCAGAAAGGGAGGATCTCTCTTCTTCAAAAAAAATTGAAGTGGTTATCAACACTGCCGGTACGTCGGAATACCAGCCGGAATACCGAGATTTGACCGAAATGAGCGAAATTTGACCGAAACGAGCGAAATTTGACCGAAACGAAATTAAGCTTTATACCGTTTCGGTGCAATGGAAAATCCGGTACGTACCGGCCATACCGGCCGATACGAAACGGAATTAACTTCTTTGATTCCAAATAAAAAATAATTTATTCCTGCTTACAATTTGTAATTAATAATAAAAATAATATTCTCGCAACTAACTGTAATGAGAACAATGGCTTGTTCTCTGTCAATTATAAAGAAGTAATTAAATGGAAACATTTTTACATAGAATTTGTAATCGAATGGTGACAATACTCTCATAACTAATAATAATGAGAACGAATAATTTTTTATCAATATCTAATAAAACAACTTTCCTAACAAGAATAAATGTCTATTCTCGCTCAAACATTGCAAATGAGACATTTTACCTATAATTTGTAATCAACAATAATGATAATGCTCTCAAAATAATTGTAAAAATATGGCGACATATTCTTCGTCAATCATAAAAATGTCACTAAATGACAACTTCTCACCTATATTGTAGGAAACAATTTTTTTAATAAATTGCATCGAGAATGTATGTTTATGGCTTAAGTATTGAAAAAGGACCCTAACTTTTACTAAATTCTTAATTGAGGTCTTCAACATTTATTGCACTCAATTAAGGTCTTGAACTCACACAAACTCTCAAATTAGGACCCAATTGGATGGAATCTTAACATCTGTCAATTCTCACTTGACTGTCCGTTGCGGTCTGTTACTCCCTCAGTATGTGGCATGCCAATTGGAACCATAAAGCTGACTATAAAAAATATTTTCCAACATGGCATGTGAGGCGGGATCTTTCCCTCCACATAACAGGTGGTCCCACAAGACTCCTTTTCCCAGACTCTTTTTCTATTTTTGACTATTCAACACCTTTTTAATATAATATAATTCGTAAATTCGGAGACTTCATCCGCAACATGAAGAAATTGCAAGGCTTAAACCCAAAGAACTTCGGCGGAGCCAATATCTACAACGGCATTATGATCCGTTACGTCAAGGCTTTGCCGGCATACCGAGCCAACCGGAGGATTCTGTGGTGATTGATTTCAACTATTACCGCGTTGACAATGCTTCCACCCCGAGGCTAAAGGAAGACATCTGGGAAGAAATCAAGCAAATGGCATTCTTCAAGTATGGCGTGCGGCCACATTGGGCGAAGAACAAGAATCTTGGGTTCTTGGGAGTGCAGAGTAATTACCCAAACTTCAACAAATTCATTGCGGAGAAGAAACAATTGGACCTGCAAGGCATATTCTCTAGCAAATTGTCGGATCAGATATTGTTGGGAAGCAAAGCTACTAATAAAGGCAACGGGTGGGGAAGGACAGTGCATTTGCTCATAGGACAAACATTGCAGTCCGAGCACAGGGTACGTCTGCAAAGAGGGTCTTGTTTACAAGGAAGCCACAGTTTGTGGATATTCGCCATCCTCCATTGTGTAATGATTCTATGACGCCATCGAACTCCATCTCACCACCAAGAATAGCCCCAAAACAAAGCGGCTCAGGGTTAGCAAAACCCAGAAACAAAAAAGAAGAAGTTGTCCATAATATTGAGGGAATTCAGTTGCAATGGAAGTATGTCTGCATAGAGCCTTTGAAGATCTTGCAGGGAGAAAGGTAGGCTGTTGGGCGGAGAAGTTCCAAGGATTGGGTAGGCTGTTATTGGGTGGAGAAGAAGATCTTGCATGGAGAGAGGCAGATTGAAAATTCTAGGGATTTCACCCCCAAATCATGAAATAGGAAAGAAGAAGAGAGATGGGAGAAAAAGGAGCCATGGGATCACACATGCCACGTAGGAATGTAATTTTTTTCAATCAGCCTTATGGGTCTAGTTGGCATGCCACATATTGAGGAAGTAATAGACCGCAACGGACAGCCAAGTGAGAATTGACGGATGTTAAGATTGCATCCAATTGGGTCCTAATTTCAGAGTTTGTGTGAGTTCAAAACCTTAATTGAGTGCAATAAATGTTGAGGACCTCAATTGAGAATTTAGTAAAAATTAGGGTCCTTTTTCAATACTTAAGCCTATGTTTATTACTACTCAATCATTGTAGAACTAACTAAATGACAATATTTAATCAATAACAAATTATACCAATTTTGATAATTGGCAAAAAATACCAGTTTGCCCTTTAACTTTTTGAATTTGAGGCGTTTTACCCTCTATATTACAATACATAGATTTTTACCCTTCATATTTTCGAGTTTGAGGAAATGAGGCAAAATTTAACATCAAAGCATCACATGTAGCACGTGCACCGTTCGCCTTCGTCAAATATGCACATGTCAGCGCCAACTCAAACTTTTTTGACAACTTGGCATGCCAACTTGGACCCCCTTCAATGGGAAGTCTACCCGCTACCAATTTTAGTTGTGGGCTTGATGAAAGCATGAAAATGTATATCTAAAGTGTGCTTAACCATGGACATTTGTGGAATTATGGGTTTAAGAGTTATATTTTTCTATAAATAATTTCATAATTGTTCACTCTATTCATGTTGTGCAAAATTTTGGTGATTAAAGGTTTGATGACTAAATGGAGAGAATTAGAAGAAAAAGGACTTAAATGCAAAGAGCTGAAAAGA
>BPVZ01000003.1:5295459-5347014 GCA_020521535.1 Rubroshorea leprosula | reverse complement strand
ATGCATGGGAGTAAAGAACTTTGGTTTAAGGTTGCAGAAGGTGTTTTCTGTAGGTAATATGTAAATGCAATAAATGCATGGAAACAAAGTGGCTCACATGCTCTTGTATCTATTTTGGTAGGATCTGTATTTGGCAAGAATATGTAGCATTTTTTGATTTTGGATTTTTGGTTTGGATTTTTGGAATATGGGATGAAATTCTGGGAAAATGGTGGATATCTTTGTCTCTTGTCAGCTTTTGTTCAATCCTAACAAGATAATTGTGTCAATGTAACCCTTTTGGCTTATATTATCAATTAATGGTAAGTGATATTTCCTTATTTTTGTACCTTTTATGGTTGTTTATATTGTTAATATTAATAGCACAAATAGCTATTTCCATTTGATCAAATATTAAAAAAATGAGGTAACAATTTTGGAGAAGTTAATTTATATTCATTATATCCAAAATAAATTACAAAGCTTGGGGAGAAATGAGGCCCCATATTAGAATTATTGGGGGCAGTATCTACAAACCTTCAACACTACCATTCAAGACAACCACATTGCCCACCAAAAAACAGATAATGCCTAAAAAACAAAACTATCCCCATTTGCCTAGTTTCTTAATTTCCAAGCCTTTTGAAACCCCTGTTCCCATCAACAAGTAGAACCCAACTCCTAAACAAGAAAAAAGCAAGTAGAATAGCAAGGAAAACAGCCACGACCAAAGATATTTGACCACATTTCTTCCATTTCTCTAGCTTCGTAGCATACACCATTGTCATTGTTGCCAACATCTGCAAATCATTAACTTGCTTCTCCAATGCCTCAATCTGTTGCTCTCCTTTTTCTTCATAACACTTCAAAACATTCCTAAGAGCTTTGATCCTTTCCCTTGCATCATCCAAATTAGTTTCCAATTCTGTCTTATTGTTGTGCAGCCACGAGATAACTTCCTTAGCCCTAAAAGAGAAATCTTGATCATACCACACAAAATACTTACATTGTCGCTTTTTATTTTGCAAATGTCCAAAATCACATTTCATTAACAATTAATCAAAACCCAATCTTTATGCCAAGCAAAACTCTAAACATTACCACACAGTATCTGCGAAATATCTTAACAAAAAAAACTCCTAAACAACACACTAGTTTAAAATCAAACATTAGGGAAGAAATTACCATGGGATCCATATTGGGCATCCAAAATACCTTCGACCATGATTCTTTTCGCTCCAAGACATGATCCTTGGAGCCTTCAAACCACAAAAGCAAAACCGACTTGGCCCCTTGTAATCATACTCGTGTGTTCCAAAATCCACCAGTGCTGAAGTGTGAGAGCTGCTGGAGCTAGCCATTGAACAAGTAAATGAAATGGGTGTGAATCTGAAGATCAAAGAAGAGAAGGAAACTCAAAACTCTTTGTGCCCTAGGGATCATTTAAATAGATTTCTTTGCATTCATCTGTCTTTTTTTTTTTTTTTAAACCTTTAGTCAGTGGTGGGACCCACAAATAAAATTGGTAGCAGGTAGACTTCCCGCTCATGGGGGTCCAAGTTGGCATGCCAAGTTGTCAAAAAAGTCTGAGTTGGCGCTAACATGTGCATACTCGACGGAGGCCAACGGTGCACATACTACATGTGACGCTCTGACGTTAAATTTTGCCTCATTTCCTCAAGCTCAAAAATATGGAGGGTAAAAATCCATGTATGGTAATTTGGAGGGTAAAACGCCTCAAATTCGAAAAGTTAAAGGGCAAACGGGTACCTTTTGCCTTTATAATTATAAATATCAGTTCTATATTTAAAGCTATCTCATGGATGGTTTCTTCCACACAAACAATTGACACTGTTTTTACAAAAAAAAAAAAAATTGTTCAAGTTTACAATTTGTACTTGATAATAATGACAATACTTGAATAACAATCAATTTCCCTTTAATCATAACAGTGACTAAAGTGTTTACACCTCACTTAAAATATCGAAAAAAAAAATAATTAAATTTTGAAAAATTAAGTTTGTTAATGATTAGAAAAATTGAAACTACCACCTATATATTTAAATAGAGCAGTGCTAGGGGCACTCGCCTCCTGCACTCTCCAACCAACACTCCCCCTTTCATTGGGCCACATAACGTTGTTTAAGGCTCTGAAGTGCAACCTCTTGCCAAACTAAAATAACCTGACCCAATGAAAGGAGAAGTGTTGGCCGGAGAGTGCAGGAGGCGAGCACCCCTAGCACTGGTCATTTAAATAAAAGTAAAGCAAGTCACCCACCACTTGTCTACAAGAGATTGGGATTCAAGGGTGTTGTTAAAAGTGAAAAAAAAAAGGAAGACACACGTTACAAACCTCCAAGTCAAAATTTACAAGTTCTCAAAAACTCGACTTTAAGTTGTTAATATTGATTGGTCTCTATATTTATTACGTACTACTCACAACCTTTTGATGTGGAATTGAGATCTTACAAAAACAACCTTCATAATGAATTACAATGAGAATAAATGTATATATCACACAATAATTATAGAACTAACTAAACGACAACATTTAACCAATAACCAATAATGAATTATACTAATTTTGATAATCATAAATATCGATTATAAGTATTTAAAGTTTTCTCATTGCCAATTTGTTACGAATAAATAATTTTAACTCTATTTTTACAAAGCCAATCGGTTTATTCTTTTTTACAAAATCTTTAATCGACAAGAAAAACAATACTTCCATAAGTAACCATAACAAGTATAACAATTTTCTAAGTCATAAAAGAAATGACTAAATGACAACATTTCACCTATAATTTATAATTGACTAGTGATAAGGCTTTCATAACTAACTATAACAAGAATGATGACCTATTCTTCATTAATCATAAAAGAAGCCACTAAATGATAACTTTTTAACATTATCAAAGAAAACATTTTCCGTAACAAATACAATGACAATAAATGTCTATTATTGCTTAATCATTATCAAACCAATTATATGACCTGATTTAACCAAGAACAAATTACTCCAATTTTGATGATCATAAATATCATTTCTATATATTTAAAGTTGTCTAACAGTTGGTTTTTTATAAACAAGTAATTAATAATAGCAACAATATTCTGATATCTAACTAAAAGAGAATGATGACTTATTTTTTGATATACAATCACAAAAGAAGTCATTGGAAGGCAATTTTTTACTAATATCAAACAAAACAACTTTAAAAAATTAATTGCAATGAGAATGAATGTCTATTCTTGCTCAATAACTACCAAACTAACTAAAATACAACTTTAATTTTTTTTTCAATCTTAAGATAAATAATAGAAGGTGACTCTTTTTCATCCTTTAAGTCACCTCAGCCAAGTACTTTTTGACTTAAACTTAAAGTTTGTTACTTTTAATAAAAGGAAATTATCATTTAATCACTTAAGTTATTGGCAGTAAAAGAAAACTTTTAAGAATAACAAATTATACCAAATTTGATAATAAATTTGACTCTATTTATATAATACAAATTTAATTTATTGATGTTTACAAAATTTGTAATTAACAATAAAAGGAATACTCTCTTGATTAATTATAACAAGAATAAAGGCATATTCTTTATTAAATATAAAAGAAGTCACCAAATGAGAACATTTTCCCTATAGTTTGTAATTGACAATTGTGAAAATACTCTCAAAACTAAATATAAAGAGAATAGTGACCTATCTTTCTTCAATCATAGATGAAGTCATTAAATGACAACTTTTTACCAATACATAAAAAAAATAATAATAATAACTAATTGCAACAAGAATAAATGTCTATTATTATTGTTAAATCATTATAGAACTAACTGATTGATAACATTAAATCAACAACGAATTATACTGATTTTGATAATTGTAAATATGATTTCTGTATCTTTGACGTTATCTCTGCTTAAGTATATCCTACAGGCTAATTAGATTAGCAAGATATTTTTTATACCTTTAATTATATTCATTATATTTATATTTATGACATTCTCTGTTGAAATCTAAGTGATTTTAAGGATAATAAAACCCCTTTAAGTTATTTAATGAATTTGAATTTAAGTGTGTAGTTGTAAAACTTCAAAATGTGTCAAAAAAAAAAAAATCTAAAAACTGCAAAAAATGGCTAAGGAGTTAAATATAAAACCCTATATTCATCTCTTGAGCAAGAAGACTTTATTCTTACATTGGAGATTCGACTCTAAAGCTAAAAAAGACCCCATCATTTAATGATAAGTTTATATTATCATATAATATTGTAACTATATTATTTTTGTAAATCTTATTACTGATAACCAAATTCTTTTATTGTTAAAACACAAGTTATATATAAAAACACAATTTATCAATTATACATCTTATTAAAACATAACATAAAACCGTACAAGATTAATACTTTAATGAGAGGTAAACAAAAGATAAAAAGTTCATGCGCGATTAGTTCACAGTTCACTTGTAAATAGATTATAATAGATTTGGGAAATTATATTGGACCCTGAATTTTAATTTTTGGTTGTCGATTAAAATTTTTAATGGGCTAAATCAGTGGCTTTCCAAAAATTAGGATGGAGAAGAAACAAGAAGATTTAAAATTTTCAAGAAAAGGAGAAACAATTGGAGAGAAAGAAAAAAAGAAAAAGAAAAAAAAACGAATTTTGGACAAAAAAAAAAAAAGGAAATGACAATTTAAAAAAAAAAATTAGTAAAGAAGTAAACATTATTTTTAGTGGTTTGAACAGATCCAAAATACCTCAATTTTTTCAATAATGGGATAATCATGACTCATAGAAGTTATAGGATGCCTAATACCCTCTGTGTGCTTAACTGAAGCCCGATTTTCAGTGAAATATTCATGTTGATTTAAGATATCTATTTTACCTTATTTGAATAAATGATGAACTTATTTTGGGTTCATGTTTACAATAATAGGTTTATAGAAAAGGACACTAACTAAAATAGGTATTGTGATCAAATGATTGGAGTGGAGGGTAAGTCTTGTAATAGTTTCTTTGCCCTACCTTAGAGTGACACCAAAGATCTTAACCGAAACCTTGGTAAAAAATAAATATTTCACAAAGAAGAAGACATAATTTTATTTTATTTTTATAAAAATTCACCAGATTCATTAATAATGGAGAAATATATATTACATAGAAATCTTAAAGAATTGAGCTGCATAGGTATAACAAAATGAACCTAACTTTATGGTATTAGTAACAAATGATTTCATCCATGATATATATGAACAATTTAATTACAAAAAACCATCAATTTTTAAAGATGACAGAAGCAATTGCTATAGATGAGTAAACAAACCTAACCCAAGTGTGCATCTAAAGCATATGAGAAGTTCTATATGAGATGCCAACTTTTGGAGCAAAAAGAACCAACGACCGCATCCTCTAACCATGTCATTGACAACCAATGTAAGTGATGCAAAACATCATATATAGTCGATGCAACCCTAGATCAATATGTTCCTCATCCACAACGAGCAAAACCCAGTGAAATTGAATTGCCCAAAGTCTATGACGAAGCCAAAAATTCAAAAAGTCATAAAATATGTAAACTAGATTTTAAAGCCCATGCATTGCATAGGATTTTTTTAAAATTTTTGTCAATATATATTGTATAATTATTTTATAATGATTTTTATGGTAAAATTGTTTTAAGATATTATATAGTTATTTTTATTCATTAAATTGCAAGCCAAATTTGTTGGTGGAGCTAATTGTTTTAATTTGTATCTTTTTTATAATTTTAGATGTTAAATAGTTATATGTTGTGGTAATTCTTACCATATATTGTAGATAAAATGTTATGTTATACTCTATATTCGGGTATTTGTACTAAGTAAAGCTCTAAGCCCATAGAACATTTTTCATTTAAATAGTGAAAATAATTTTTTTTTTTTTTTGGGGTACTGGAGTTAGGATATATAAAAGAGGGTAATCCTTTTCTTTTTAAACTTCTTCTTACCTTCTTCTTAAACTCCTTACCTTCTTTTGAATTTGAATTTGAGACCTCAAGTATGAAAAATTAACTTGAGCTTCCATATTCAAGATTTATGGTGCAATTATTTTAAAAGGAAGTGCTGAAGTACTTCATACATATATGTATATATATTGTAAATTGAAGTGTGTTTTGTTGATCATTTAAAACTTGGATTAATATTGGTTGTGACTTTGTGGATTTCCCAGAAGATTAATATAAAAGGACACGATAAGTTGGTCATGTTAGTTTGCTTGTGAGGATGTCTTCATCATCTTACAAGAAGAAAGATGACAACACTAATAATTTATTGATAGTTTTTTGTGTTTCATCTTTGGTTTATAGTAATTTTTACACCTTTAGTTCAATTTAGCCTTATTGATTGGTATAAAATGATGAAAAATAAGAACTTTTAGCTTTTTGATATTTTTTATTTTATAAAATATATGGGATAGGTTCGAGGTGCCAAGCCTCGGACTGCTACAGTAATTCCTTTATGACCGAAGTGAAGGATAAATCCAAAACTTCCCGCTCAAATAGCTGTATGACAACAACAATGAGCATGCCCGCACCTGATTCCTTATGATGAGCTACACAACAGTTATGATAGACATCCTCGCATCTGAATATCTCTCAATTTCCCGGTCCCGAAATAACTGTCTGGAGATACACATCAAATCTCGAATATCTTGCTTGGCATGCCACGTGGGTTCCTCATTGGATCCTATAAATACCCCTCACGGACCATGTCAAAAGGTAATTGAAACCAACCCTAAGCTCCTTTTATCTCCACTCTAAAAGTAGTCCCAATTATTGCTGACTTAAGCATCGGAGTGTCTACCCTGAGTTCCATCTCGGGGCTTTGCAGGTCAATCCGGAGTGCAGACGCGGACTGAAGAGGAACTTCTAGTTTGGTGCAATTACATTGGTGTCGTCTGTGGGAATCCGAACTGAAGGCTTCCTTGTTGCTTTTATCATGGTTAATATTAGGTCAGTCCGAGCTGGAAACTCATCTCAGCCTCTTGGACGAGGTCAGGTTCCCAGCAACCTTCCACCTCACCTCCCACCTCCAATCCCAAATACAATTCCTCATGTTGACCATGCAAAAGGAGGAGATGAAAACCAACCACAAATTCGGCTCACAACTTAACCTCTACTGCCAACCAAGACATAGTTGCAGCTCAGCTCGTTGCCATGCAACAACAGTTTAGTGTCTTTCAGTTAGTGCTGGCTGAGCTATTAGCCCGGAACAATCCTAGTGATCCACTCATCAACCTACTTAATCTTGCTCTATAACCCCCAGCTCCACAACAAAACCTTGAACCAGTTCAGCATGTTCCTGCTCTTAGTGAATCTTAGGGCCAATCTCACATCGCACCAGCTCAGCAACCCCTCCCTGATGATGTCACTCGACGTCTAGACAGCTTGGAAAAGTTAGTAGTAGAGCAGAGGGGTGCCTCACCTCCACGTCATGCTGCGGACTCCATACCTCACCCTTTAAACACCAACATCACATTAGAACCCTACCCTGTTGGCTTTAGAATACCTCAACTTGAGACTTATGATGGGACAAAGGATCCCAATGATCACTTGCATGCTTTCTACTCTTGCATGCAAGCCTAGAACGCCTCTGATGCATTGATGTGCAAAATCTTTCCCTCTATTCTTCGAGGTAATGCTTGAACCTGGTATTACAGTCTACCTCCAAGGTCAATCAACTCTTATACAGAAATGGCATCTACTTTCGCCACAAAGTTTTCCATTATAAGGTTGATTAGGAAAACCACTTCTGAGGTGATGCGAGTTAGGCAGAGGGACGGAGAGTCTTTGAAGAATTTTATGAGCAGATTCAATGATGCAGTACTGGAGGTTAGCTCTTTCGACCAGGCTGTGGGAATTATAGTTGTGATTTCAGGTCTTAGCCATGAGAGATTCAGAGATAGTCTGCTCAAACATCCTGCCACCACCTTCAACGAGGTACATGATAGATCATTGAAATTCATAACTGCTGAAGAGTATGCCTTGTCGTAGAAACCAGCCCCCTCGAAGAACCAAAACCCAGACTGGCGAGATGAGAATCTAAGCAGGAAACGGATGAGGATAGCACAAAATCGAGGTCCGATGTCAACCTCCGCACCGAGATTCGGAAGACCGAACTCTACACCCCACAACAGTCTGAAGGTAAACCTCCAGTTAACTGGACTCCTTTTAATTTGCCGAGGTCACAGATTTTCATACAGATCAAGAATAAGATGGATTTAAGGCGTCCTGGCCCAATGAGAACTGCCGCCACTAGCCGAGACCATACTAGATATTGTGATTTTCATCAAGATCACGGTCATACAACAAAACAATGCAACAGCTTGAGGTCCGAGCTGAAAAGTCTTGCCCAGAAGGGACTGTTGAATGGGTACATTCAGAGAGCTGAATAGCCAAGGTTTGTCAGAGAGCAAAGGCCACAGCCTCAAGGAATCCGTAACCCACCAAACAGGCAAGGTGTGGGATATCAGCAAACCCCACCTCCGCTCCCACCACCAGTTAGAATCATACACATGATCACAAAAGGCCTGGAAGCAGGTGGACTGAGTTCTAAACAGCGAAAGTTGTATGTCAGAGAGGTTAAGCATCAGAACCGAGCTCAGAAACGGAAGTTTGACGATGCTGAGTGGAAGAATCAACCCATTATTTTCACATCTGCTGATCTCGATACAGTCGTCACAACTCACAATGACCCTCTAGTCACTTCTGTCATGATTAACAATTGTGAGGTGCAGCGTGTCCTTGTTGACACAGGAAGTGCACCAAATATAATGTACTTCCATTGTTTTGAGAGTCTTGGGCTGGATCCAGCTTTGTTGCAGAAGTATGACGGTCTCATCTACGGATTCAACAACCAACCAGTTCCAGTTGAAGGAGTCCTAACCATGAATGTTGCTTTTGAAAGTGGTCGAAATTATGTGACCCCTTCAGTCAGGTTTCTAGTAGTCAAGATGGCGTCCTCCTTCAACATTGTTATTGGCCGACCTACGCTGACTGAGATTCGAGCTGTAGTTTCCCAGTCTCACCTCTACATGAAGTTCCCAACTCCTATGGGAATAGCAACACTACGAGGCAACTAAGAGGTGGCTAGACATTGCTATATCACCTTGGTAACACAACCTAAAAAGGGCAAAGATTAGACACCCGAGGTCATCCCCCAACAAATTCCTGATAATCAGCAAGTCATGGGTGTTGAGATAGTAGATAATCGACCGGAAGATGAAACCAGAGCTACTCCAGTCGAAGATGTCGAAGAAGTGCTCATTGATGACAGAGATCCGAGCCGAAAGATGCAAATTGGAACTAGATTGAACCCGGAGGAAAGGGCAGAGCTAATAGCTTTTCTTCGAGCTAACAATGATGTCTTCGCGTGGACCTCGGCAGACATGCCAAGAATTCCACCCTTGGTATCCCAACATAAACTCAGCACCAATCTATTGAAGAAACCCGTGGCCTAGAAGCGACGTCTCTTTGGGGGGGAGAGGCTTCAGGCTATAAAAGAAGAGGTAGAGAAACTTTTACAAGCTGGTTTCGTCAGAAAAGTTGATTACTACGAATGGGTGGCTAACCCAGTCCTGGTGAAGAAGGCAAACGGTAAATGATGAATGTGCATCGATTACACAAATCTTAACCAAGCTCGCCCCAAGGATTGTTATCCGATGCCGAGCATTAACAAATTGGTTGAAGCGGCTTCAAGCAATGAGAGATTAAGTCTCTTGGATGCATATTTCGGGTATCACTAGGTGCCGATGGCTCTAGAAGACGAAGAGAAAATCTCGTTCTATGCTGGCGATGAAATTTATTGCTATGTCATGATGCCATTTGGCTTAAAGAACGCAGGTGCTACTTATCAGAAAATGGTAACCATCGTCTTCCGAGCTCAGATCGGTAGGAATATAGAGGTTTATGTCGATGACATTGTGGTAAAGAACCTGAAAGTAGAAGACCATCTAGCTGATCTCGATGAAACTTTCAACAACCTCAGAAAGAACAGAATGCGATTAAACCCAGCTAAATGCATATTCGGCGTGGAGTCTGGAAAGTTTCTAGGTTTCATGGTTTCTCGAAAAGGGATTGAGGTCAATCCAGAGAAGATCAGAGCAATTGCCGAGATGGAACCGCCGAAATCAGTAAAAGATATACAGAGGTTGACTGGAAGGGTGGCAGCTCTTCATCGGTTCATATCGAAGTCAGCAAATAAGTATCTACCATTCTTCAAGATTATGAGGTCAACCGCCCAGAAGGATGAATCAGGAAAACAAAAGAAATTTGAATGGAACCAGGAATGACAAGCCGCATTCGACAAGCTGAAGTCTTATCTTAGCTCGCCGTCTTATCTTAACTCGCCACCTCTACTAACTAAGGCCGTAGATGGAGAGATTCTTTATTTGTATCTGGGAATTTCAGATGAAGCCATTAGTTCAGTTCTGGTGAGAGAAGAAGCCAAGCAGTAGAAACCAATCTATTATATCAGCAGTGTACTGCACGGAGCAGAGTTGAGGTATCCTATAGCTGAGAAAGCAGCATTAGCAGTTGTCACTTCGGCTAGGAAGCTGAGACCATATTTCCAGTCACACCCAATTATCGTCTTCACAGATCAACCTCTCTGGCAGATTCTGCAAAAACCAAGGTGCTTTGGAAGATTAATTAAGTGGGTAGTAAAATTGGGGGAATTTGAGATAACATTTCAACAGAGATCGACAATTCGAGCTCAAGCACTAGTAGATTTTATTGTCGAATGCACTCCATGTCCTTCAACCCCTAATCTAGAGCCTAACGACTGGACCTTATATGTTGACGGAGCATGTAGTAGCAAGGGATCAGGAGCTGGCGCTCTCTTGATTGGTCCAGATGGATACAGTGACTCCTAGCTGGTGTTGAACCAAATCAACTCAATCTGCGAAGTCGTTGATCTTGTGATGGTGAAATATGTAGCCCTGGTGGCTGAGTTGAAATGCAAATTCTAGAAATTCTGTCTAAGCAAAATTCTCCGAACTGAGAATGAACAGGCAGATTCACTCTCTAAATTTGCCTCTGATAGCTCTTTAAGTTCCAGATCAGTTTTTGTGGAGGTCTTAGACGAACCAAGCTTGATGAAGTCACGGATGATGGAGATTAGCACAGACCCTGACACGCCGAGTTGGACTGACTCAATTATCTCCTTTTTGCGAGATGGGATAATATCTGAGGACAGGCCGGAGGCAATGAAGTTGAGGAAGAAAGCATCTCGGTATACACTCGTTGATGGGGTCCTCTATAAGAGATCTTTCTCACTCATTCTTCTACGGTGTTTGAACCCCTATGAAGCTGAGTATGCACTTCGGGAGGTACATGAAGGTGTCTGTGGGAGCCACGTTGGTGCTAGAACTCTGGCTCACAAAGTCTTAAGGCAGGGATATTACTGGCCAAACATGTACAAAGATGCCATTCACTTTGTTCAGAAATGCTCGAAATGTTAATTATTTGCACATCTGACTCACCAACCAGCAGAAGAGCTCACGAACTTGGTAGCACCGTGGCCATTTGCTCAGTGGGGACTGGATCTTTTAGGCCCATTCATGAAAGGGGTTGGTGGTGTAACCCATCTGATTGTTGGTATAGATTATTTCACAAAGTGGGTTGAAGCTCGGCCATTATCTAGTCTTACCTCCAAGAAGGTCAAAGACTTTTTTTTCAGCTCGATCATCTGCAGATATGGGATCTCGAACCAGATTGTGGCTGATAATGGAACTCAGTTCAATTGCTCTTCATTTCGAGATTTCTGTTCCAGTTATGGGATCAAATTGCAGTTCACCTCCGTTTACCATCCGGAGTCCAATGGCATGGTTGAATCTGTTAAAAAATGCATTTTAGAAGGTATAAAGTCGAGATTAGAACAACATAAGGCCAAATGGGCAGACGAGCTCAACAACATCCTCTTGGCATACAGAACCACAAGCCGAACTGTCATAGGTATTACTTCAAACTTGGTCTATTTGATTAATTTTTATATTATTTTACTTCTCCTGTTACGGCTTTACCTTAGAGAAAATATGCATAATGCATAAAGCACATTCTAAAGTTATAATTAACTGAAATAGGTGAAACACCCTATCATCTCGCCTTTGGTACCGAAGCAGTCATTCCTATTGAAATAAGAGTCCCAAGCTTCCGGGTCACCCATTTTGATGAAGGACAAAATGGACAGCTACTTCGGGAAAACCTTGATCTGCTTGCCGAAGTCAGAGAAGAAGCAGGGCTTCGAACTCTTGTATACAAGTAGAAACTAGCCAACTTCTACAATAAATGAGTCCACCCTCGAACATTCAAAGTAGGAGACCTTGTTCTCATAAAAGGTGGCCTAACAGGATTTGAAACTCGTTTTGGCAAACTCGCCCTGAATTGGGAAGGTCCTTATACCATGGCCGAGGTGCCGCATCCTGGTGCCTATGTCCTCTAAGACGCTGTAGGAAAGAGAATTCCTAGAGTCTGGAATGTCAATAACTTGAAGAAATTTTACCCCTAATAAAATTCTTTCAAGTGATCTATGTCTTACTGTTCTTTACACTTCTTACTTCGTGATTGTTGAGATTCATCTTACCTCTTATTCTATGTATCCGAAGTCCATCTATTTAATACTCATTCTTTGAACGTAACTCCTGATAATGAATGTCATTATGCATCTGAAGTGATTTATTTCCTTTTAATTTATCTAAAGTGATTTACTTCTTCTTAATTCGTCTAAAGTGACGTACTTCTCTTTGGTTCATTTCTGAAAGTGGTTAACTTTCTTTCAAATCACGTCTCAAATAATCTTAGTTCTTCTATCAATATATAATAACAAAAATGTAAAGCAAACACAAACAAACACATGATTTCAAAAATGAATTTTCATTCAAAGTAATAATAGTATTACAAGCTGTTTTACTATTTCTACAATAAAAATATCAAAGCAAAACTAAAAAATAGAAATTATTCCTCCGCTGGAAGAGATGGCTAAACTGGCCCAGCTGGAAGAGGTGGCTGTGCTGGCTGCTACTCGTCTGACAGAGGAGGCTGCTCATCGTCAGAAGGAACTGGATGAATCTCCACTTTTGGAACTAGTTGGTTCTCATCCACTTCAACTCCTTCCACTCCTGCCTCCACTTCGTCTTCCTTTACCTCTGCCCCTTTTTCCTCCACTGCAACGAACTTGAAGTCGAACTGTGGAGGGAAAACAGTGCGTCAGTCCGCATCATGATCCCACCTCAGTTTGATCTGAGGACGAAAGTCTGCTGACATGCTCTCACCGTTCTCCTCCACTCCTTCTTCTTGCTCGCCGAAGGTGATCTTTGTAATATCCACTTCGGGATATTCAGCCTTCACCTTCTTTCTGCAATCCGTGAAAGCAATGATGGTAGTTGGCAGCCAGTATAAGTTGACAATGTTGTCAAACGAGCTAGAGCTGATGAAGTTGTTGATGTGCTCCTTCATCCCATTGTGCACAAACATCTACACATTCTCCTTCAGCTCCATGAAAGCATCCTTCATCAGCGTTATTTCCTTCACCTGAGCCTCACGCTCGCTTTCTGAGATCCTTCGTTTGCTCTCCTCAAAGACGAGTTTGGTGCTCAGGGAAGCCCTCTCCTACTCCAGTTGTTTCATAGTTGGAACCACCTCGTTTAGCGCCTCTTGTAGTTCCTTTTTCTTCTTCTCCAACTCCTCTTTCTCTTTCTGCAACTAGTCACACTGCCTCTGCAAGAGGGAGTGCTCCTTCACGCTATCCATGAACTCTTGGGCTAGACCATTCACCCAGCTCGCGCTCTGCAATTCAAAGCAGAAGTTAAGAGAAAAAAGAAAAGAAGAAGAAAGAGATTAAACAAACAACACCAATACATACAAATAACTTAACATACCTCTAAAACGTGCTTCACTACTGAAGCTTCACAGTACCTTAGAGCCTCATCCCGTGCTTGGCGCTTGTCCATTTCAGGGAAGGTGGTGTTGATAAACCTCCTTGCCCTCATCATGTTCTTCGCCTCGAACAGGCTACTCTGAAAGGAAAACAGGGGAACAAGACCCTTTTCCCTTGCCAAGAGCCCATACCTCGGCCCCCTCCTCAAGCTCCCTGAGCTCAGGGTCAAGCTCAACAGGAGGAGGCCCAGGCAAGAACTGGGGAACCTCATTCCCCCTTTCCTCCTCCTCCACCACCTTCTTCTTCTTCTGTAGTGCCCCTCTCTCCTCCTTACTTTTCCTTTTCAACTGCAGCTCTGGCTCCTCCTCCTCCAGTCCGGCTACAATGCTGGGCACTACCTCCTTTCTCCAACTCTTCCTTCATCCACTTGTTTGGTTGAAGTCCTTGACTTCTTCCTTGGCTTCTTGGGGATGGCCGTTCCTCTTGCTGCGCCCAAAATTTTGTCCATTTCAGCTGCAGAATAAGAAACACACAATATCAATCACACAGTTCTATATTCTACATTCAGTATTATAATGCAAGTTAAACAAACCTTCACTTAAAGTGCTTGGCCCATAGAGCTCAGCAGCTTCTATGCATTGTGCGCTGGTGAGGTCCATGATGTTCAGTAAATCCTCCCTTCCCCACCAGCTTCCCCACTTCTTCATCCTTATCCTCGTTTAAGCTAAATTTATTCGGGTTGGCTCTTTTAGCCTTCCAGGATGCTAACTCCCTCACCTCGGTATCCCCCCTCTCCCACTCCGTGTCATCTACAAAAAAGAATTTTTCCTTCCATCCTTTAATGGATGAAGGACCCGCCATAAATAAACCCCTGCTCTCCCTATTAGCTACCCTAGGCGTGAAATAATACCACCCCTTATCCTTCCTACTACTCCCCTTTAAAACAAAAAAGTATTTAAACATATTTACAGTTGGCACACTAATCCCCTGAGCTCGGCAATAAACTAAAAATCCTGTTATTACCCTCATAGCGTTGGGGACTAACTTTGTCAACCCTATACCATAATCTAATAGCAAACCTACTAGCAACTCAGGAATTGGAAACCTAAGCCCAGCAAACAAATAATGGGCATATACGGGCATCCAATGATCCCAAGGAGCAGAACACGCTCTCTCCTCTACCCCAGCTGGCCTAACTAACACTTGGGAAGAGATCTTGTAATTCTCCACTAAATGACCCAGGCTATCCCTGGTCTTGATTTCAGATTTGTACTGCTTCACCTCTTCCACTATGTCTGCATCTACGTCATAACCTCTCTTTATCTTACCCTCTACTTCTACCACAGTGATGGGCACACTATCCCCCTCAACCCCCACCACCTCATTCCGTCCAACCTTCACCACCTCATCCCCTCTCACCCCCTCCACCGTTTTCTTCGAACTAGATAGAGACGGACTACTCTTCGAGTCCATGCTCCCATAATCCAGGGCATTACCTCATTCCCTCCCACATTTACTGTTTCTTCTGAAGACATTTTCTCAATCTCTACACGAAGTAGAGGGGAGGAATGAAGTCAGGACCCTTTAAAAAAAAAAAAAAACAAAAAACAAAACAACCCCCTTTAGTGCACATTTAAAATCATTCTCACTTCTAACCCTAACTTCCTTCAGAGGACTCTAAATCAACCACAGAAAGGGAGAAAAGAGAGTGACACTTCGACTAAACCAAAATCAGAGGTTCGTATACATTACCTGATTTCGGTTTCGTAAGCTTGATGTGGAAATCCCCAAATGATGTAGCAGTTCACGCGTAGGAAGCACACAATAAAGCTTTTTGCAGAAATTTTGCAGAAAATGAAATACAAGTAAACTTCTTTCTGTAGAAAAAATGCCTATTTATACCTCTGGGCAAAATTAGATCTCAAAGGTTGGGATTCGTTTAATCTCACGGTTCCTATTTACACCGTTTGGAATTCGACGGTCAACCCCAAACGGCACTGTTTTGAGCTCGACGGTTCATTTTTTAAATTTGCCCGTTTAACTGTTGTAGTTATTTTTTTACGGCCGTATTTATTGCGCACGTCATTCAAAGGACAACTGTCACATGACGTACTACCCCTTTATCAGACTTTTTAGACGAGCCCATTTAAGCCCATTTCAACACCCTCGCTCACTTTTACACATTCTCAATTTTTGCAAGTGTTTCACTTCTGCTCCGGCCACAATAATCCTGCATTACATTTCACATCGGCTTCGGCCATAGTGACTTACTGTCACATGTTTCACTTCGGCTACTGCCACAGTGACCCAGTGTCACATGTTTCGCTTCAGCTCCGGCCATTATGACTCCGGTCATTATATTTTATTATGGCTTCGGCCATTATGATTCCGGTCTTTATAGTTCATCGCGGCTCCGACCATTATGACTCCGCTTATCATTTTTTATCACGGCTCTGGCTACAATGACTTCGGTCATCATCTCTTACTATGGCTACGGCCACATTGACTCCGGTCATTATTTTTACCATGGCTACGGCCACGATCACTCTGGTCACATTCTATTTTAAGCATCCCCAGCATGACCCCATATCGCATACTTCATTATTAGTTATGGCTATGTATGCATTCGAGTTACAAATTTTACTTCTTCCTTTTACTTCTATGACTTATCCGTATTCTCTTTGTTTATGCACTCCTCACATTATCCCCAACAACATCATTCACATGTGAATGACTTCAGGGGAGAATAGTGTAAGGATAGGTCCGAGGTGCCAAGCCTCGAACTGCTATAGTAATTCCTTTATGACCAAAGTGAAGGATAAATTCAAAGCTTCCCACTCAAATAGTTGCATGACAGCGACAATGAGCATGCCCGCACCTGATTCCTTATGATGAGCTGCACAACAGTTATGATAGACATCCTCGCATCTGAATATCTCTCAATTTCCCGATCCCGAAATAACCGTCTGGAGATACACATCAGATCCCAAATATCTTGCTTGGCATGCCACATGGGTTCCTCATTGGATCCTATAAATACCCCCCATGGGCCACATCTAAAGGTAATTGAAACCAACCCTAAGCTCTTTTTATCTCCACTCTAAAGGTAGTCCCGATTATTGCTGACTTAAGCATCAGAGTGTCTACCCCGAGTTCCATCTCGGGGCTTTGCAGGTCAATCCGGAGTGTAGACGCGAACTGAAGAGGAACTTCTGGTTTGGTGCAATTACAATATACTAATTGTTAATCGAAGCATTACTTTTTCATTTCTCATTATTTTATTTTGTCATATTTTCTTGTTTGTTCAATCCCATGGCATTAGTTTTTAACCTTTTTTATTTTTTTTCATTTATAAAATATAATTAATCATTAGAATTATAAAAAATTAAGATTATGTCTTGACAATTAAAACGTCATGAATAAAAATAAAAAACTGAAATACCCTTAATGAATTAACGAATTAATGAATTAATTTCACCTTGTCTTTTGTGAAATATGAATTAATTATTGATTAAGGAATTTTTAACCATTTGGTTTTCATTTTTTTAATAAAATATATTAATTATTTATCTAATAATTAAAAGATTTTCAGTCTTTTGGTCTCTTTTTTTTTTTTTATCAAATGTGTTATTGCTGATTGCCTTCTCCTTCTTCCTTTTTTTTCTTTTCTCATTTTTCAAATATTATCTTCATTTACTACCATTATGCTTTAGAATTGTCTTTATTTAGTTGTATTAACTTTTAACATTTTTAATTTTTCGTTATTGCTATATTTCCAATAGATATATGTACTTGAAAATAGATTCAGTTGAATAAAAATTTCAGTAACAAAAACTTAAACTAAACCTATAATTATTTATGATAACTAAAATGTAGATGAACCAAACTTGTAAAACCTTGTCTTATAGTTTTTCTTCCTTGTTCTAGTTCTTGACTTCTATTTTCTTCTTTATCATTTTTCTCAGTTTCTTTTTGATTTGGGACTGGTATCATTAAAATATGTTTTTTATGCATATATCATTAAAATATGTTTGGTTTGTTATTTTGAGTGTAAATATTAAAATTACAAAAGAAAATGATCTAATTAAATATTTTAGCGCAATAGAAGTAAATTCCCAAAATAAATTTGGGTTACACATATGGCCAAAAATGTTAGAAATAAATGCCTCCTAAAGATGATAATAGTAATAGAGTTGATATTTGATAGGACAAAAATTAAAATTTATATGAATCAAATAAGAAACATAATATCTTGTTATGATTTTTTACACTATCCATTATGTTATATATATATATATATATCAAAAACTTAAAATCATCTGCTCTCTAATCTAAATCAACCTCTCTCCATTTTCATCTCTTTCATCCGAGGTAATTTTTCTCCTAAATAAAGAAACATGCTTCAAAACGTTAATAATCTAAGAGTGAATGAATGAATTAATTCGGCTTAATTTAATTTTTAGTCTATTAACTATCACCTTGATTTCATTTTAGTCTAGAAACTATGTTTTATTTCTAAGTGGTTTATTAACTTTCAAATTCATTTCAATTTCGTCTACTTGGTCAAAGATAACGGAAAACTTCCTATTCTGTTAGAGAACAGTTAGTCTTCTAATTATATTTTTTTTATTTTTTAGTCCTGAAATTTATATTTGTTATAAAAATAGCTTTTATATTTAAAATTATTATTTTTAGGTTTTGATACCAGATTTTTATACATAAAATTATTATTTCTAAGTGGTCTATTAACTTTCAGACTTTGATACCAAATTAAAGAAATAGGAAAACCCGTATAAAAATCTGGTATCAAAGCCTATAAATAAAAATTTTAAGTAAAAAAGCTATTTTTATAACAAATATAAATTTAAGGACTAAAAAATCAAAAAAATATAATTAGAGGACTAACTGTTCTCTAACAGAATAGGAAGTTTTATGTTATCTTTGACCAAGTAAATGAAATTGAAATGAATCTGAAAGTTAATAGACCACTTAAAAACAAAACATAGTTTCTAGATTAAAATGAAATCAAGGTGATAGTTAATAGACTAAAAATTAAATTAAGCCAATTAATTCAAAGTAAATACTATTATGAAACCCTTTCAAACCAACATCCATCAAATCTTTTATTGGAAAAAAAAACCATAAAAAAAGAACAAATAGACTAATAGAAGAAATAAATCATATAAATATATATTTTATGAGATTAGTGTGTATCATTCAGAACCTCCAATAAGCCCTCCGCAACACAGTGATGATAGATCCTCCTTAGGGAGAAATAGTCCATAGTGGAATGATGGGTGAAGCGATGGTAGCGGCAATATTTGGGGTTGCGCTTGTCATCATTGCTAGGCTCATAAGATGATTGAGGCAATATGATAGCACCATTAGCAATCCATTGATCTAAGAACACATCTAGCTCTTCGACAATGAGAGAAATAGGTGGTGGTGATGTTGTATCATGGTCCCTTCTTTTCTGGCCTTGCCCTTGGTCATGAACAGAGACAACTAAAGTATGAGCTGTAGTCTTCTTCTCCGTTGGCTTTTCTGTTGACTTCCCAATAAAAACGACTTTAACAGAAATGGATGTTCTCTTAGCAGCATCAAGCAACCTTGCGAACTAATTGATCCTAATGTTTTCAAGGACAGCACAGTATTCTAGGAACATATTGTTGATGCAAATCTCCATTGAGAAAGACTCAGCATGGCCACAGTAACAGTCAAGTGCTAGATCTCTAAACCTCTTCACATACACCATCAGATCCTCACCCGTGCGTTGACCGGTGTTGTGGAGATCAAGGATTGTGATGCGTTCTTCGCTTTGAAAATATTTTTAGCAAAACTGCTTAACCATCTCATCCCAAGTATGGACAGAACCTGGAAGCAAAGTATTGTACCACTTATAAGCTCTATCAAAAAGGGATTTGAAAAACTCATGCAAGCACAGGTCTCTATCGTTAGCATGAGCCCTCATGGTGTCAAGGAATTTGCATGTTCCACAACGTTACCTTTCCTCCCATCGTATTGTGGAAACGTGAGGCTCTCATATTTCTTGGGATATGGCTTAGAAAGAATCTCCTTTGAATAAGGTCTGTCATAGATGAACTGGAAAGTAGTTAAATTTTGCTTGGAACGCTTTTTGTCTAAGAGAGCAGTAAGGTCTACCATGGTGACAAAACCTTGAACGGACTTAGTTGCGTTAGGTGGGGCCCCATCAATGTTGGTGGTAACGATCATTGGCGCTACCAAGTTACTTAATCACACCACAGATCCTCCATTACCATCAGTAGCCCCAGTTTGAATTTTTGGTGGTTGCTGCATTGAGATGTCTTGGTCATATTGACCGGCTGAGCCTGATCCTACATGGTATGCTGAGTCTGCAAATTGGTGAGAAGCAGGGTAGTCCTCCTTTGTGTAAGACCTAAATGACTTAGACCAAAGATGCAAGGCTTGGGTCGATGATTCCTTGCAAACGATTATTGAAGATGTCTACTAGTGGACGTGTTTACTACACTTCTCATCCATCATCTTGGTCAGGCTCTTGATTTCCATTAGCGATACGAGATGAAGTTGCTCTTGTGACAAGCATGGCTAGAAACATTTGGCTGAAGACTAACAAGTACTGTTGAGATGAAATATTGAAAGTGTTATGCTACCGAAGAAAAGTAGAATGAAATGCAGCTCTAGGATGACCTCTCCAATGGAGTGGCCATTTTGTTGGGGTGTGTTGATGATGTGGGTTCATGAGTCAATGATGGTAATGATGTGGAAGCTAACTAGGATGACACCCAAGAGAGGTGAGGAAGGTTCTTTTGGTAAACTATTTTCATGTACAGAATGCCACATGCCATCAGCCATGTCAATCTATCCAGCGATGAGGTTGGTGCCGAACTCCCCAGCCAAGTTTGATGATGCAATTTTGCTGACCAAGCCATGAGAAGAAACAAGAAGGCTAGATGAGGACAATAGGATACTTGTGGGCAAGAGTGATTACATAACTATCAAAAGTAGACAGCAGAGAAGTGCCTGATGGTAGGAGCACTAGAAATTAAACTTCTTTTGAAGTTTGAACATCATAACTTGAAGGCTACATTTACATGTATATAATCATGACATCAAAATAATGACAATGAATGCGCCCTTTATGATCCCTAGTAAATACCCTTACTTCATATTAGATTATCTTCATGATTACAAAACACAACAATTTCTCCTTTTGAAACTTTTCTCAAAGTCTAAACTTGAGAGTAGTGATGGGAGAAGAAAGGATGACCGTTCCGAGGCTTGTAAGAGGGTGACCTAATTTTGTTTTGATGTTGACTTCTCAACTTGACCGTTTGATGCTCAAGAAAGCAACCCAGGAACAAAAGTTGCGTTGTGCCATTTTCTAGCCATGATATTGTATGAATCTAGAGGTGTTTAGCAATGCTGGAGACTTAGAAAGTGTGAAGCTAAAAAATGATGCTGGAGCCGTTAGGTGTGAGTGTGATAGGGAGATAAGGATGAAGGAGCTGCTATGTGGAAGATCAAGGTCTGGATGTCCAGAAGAGGAAGATAAAGTTATGTCCCCCCAAAAAATCTCGTTTGTCTTATTCTTCTTGTGGAAATGAAGGGAACATAATAATATAGATGTGCAGTGGCATTTTCGTAATTTTTGGGTTGACAGCTCAGGAGTGTACAGTGACCTAATGGATAGATTTAGGTGAGTTGTCAAGCATTAAGTGGTTTTGGACATTGTTGGCAACTTTCCAATGGTGATATCATGAATTGCCCAATGATTTTGGCGAAGCACCGTTGTTGTCAATGAAGTACCTCTAATATGCTGAAGATTGCCCATTTTTGGTAACTATCTAGCCACACAAAACTCCTTTTTCTGGAAAACTACTTGAGTGCAGCTGGCAAAACAACATCTACACTAGATTTTGGTAAAGTTCCCAAGGTTTATGCAAGATTATTAGAAGATCCTTAACCAAACAGTAATCTTTCCTAGCATTTTCCAACATAACGTAATTTCTGCAGCCACTTTTGCATTAAATATGGCGGCTGATTGTTGATGGGGACTAAGATGGCATCTTTGGTTAATTTCTCATGGGATTTCAGGCTCTTGGTTAACATTAAAAGGCATTATTTTGGGAATCAGGTTCACTCTCATATCTTCGCCACCAAGCCCCTCTTGGCGAAGCGAGGCAACATCGCTAGTGCCAAGCTTCATTGGCGCAAATACCCTGCCTCGCAAGACAAGCAACGTTCACCCATCCATGCCTACCAAGCCACTGCTCCCAAAGTTTATCCCCACTATTTTGCATAAGCTTGGATTCATGGGTTTGTGCACACCTACAGTGAAGGCAAAATATTAGTGAATATTTGTTTTCAAGTATAAGATGTATGAATGTGTATAGCAAATAAGGATACGCCTTTATGTGTGGAGGGAGACAACAAAGATGACCATGGCTGCACTCCTTTGTTCCGTGGCCATGGCGAACATTTGTATGCTATTATTGCGCATGGCTGGCATTATGCCAAGATAAGGGATGAGTAATATTGTTGTGTGTTGTGATATCATTGTCTCGAGCTAAGTATTGTTAATCAGCGATACCTACAAACACATGGAATATGAAAGGAGTATGTTATGAGTCGGGATTACCGACGACCAGTAATTTTATCCTCTTATATAAAAGGATAATGATGTGCATGACCGTCAACCATGCGACGTGAGTGTCGTAGGGTCAGCCATGAATGGCTTTCCCATAGCCAGAGGGACAGTGGCTAGCTTGCCCATGGTTGGAGCATGAACTATGTCGAATTGGAAGAGCACTCTCACTAATCTGTCAAGTCGCGAAGGGTAAATCCCATCAAACCAAGCTCCACCATAGTAATAAATATGTGATAGAGAGAGGTGGAGTTGTCTCCATGGAAGGGGGATGCTAGCCACATCCATGGCCTTCAATACGACAAGGTGTGTGATACCACTAACAAGCGTTGGCCCTTCTTATCATACCCACACAACCAGAACGTAGTCCTAGTTGTTGTTGCTCATTGGGCACCCCACCACCATGCATGGGTGACCACCAAAGGACTACCAACCACTACTTGATGGATTTTTATCATTGAAGAGTAGCCATCCCATCCAATCGTAGGGTTGCAATTATTATTGACCTCATGCTAATCGTGTCGAGTTGTGTTGACTCTTTGTCTATTTTAGGGAGCTAGTGAAATAAAACGTGTAGAGATCTGACCCTTTGTCCGTTGTTGGGAGTCGATGTAATAAAGATACGTAGAAATGTGTAGCCTTTTCCCCATTGTTGGAGGTTAAATGAGATAGTGATTTTGGCCCTTTTGTCCATCGTTGTGAGCTGTGTAGATGTAGCCCGTTGTCCATTGATGGGAATCGCGTAGCAAAGATAAGCTCCTTATCCATTGCTGGGAGCCAATTGTAGTGATAAACATAACAACAGAGATTATGACCATAAAAAACTTCCAGCGATGTTGTGAAGATAAATGTAGCCGTGTCTGGCCATGTATAAGAAAATGCTGCTGAAGTAGAACATGTCTGTATCATTCCCAGAGAAGTGGATAAATGCCGCTCCTAGCAATGTTGACTCCATTGCGGCTATCAGCAGAAAATATAATATAGCAGCATGTCTAATGTAGAGACAAATCATGCGAACCCTTTGGTCGAAGTAGATGTGTCATGAATAATTCAACATAGTTAGAGCGAAACTTCAGCTAAGAAAGTTGATGTTGTTGATAAAGCTTTGACAGAGGTAGATTCAACCACGGCTAGAGCAAGATTCCAGCCGAGAGATTTGATATTGCTAACGATGGTGCTTTGATATGGATAGAGTCGAGCATGGCTATTGTAAAGAAGATATGCCACATGGGTCTTTGTTGATGTGGAGCCACACATGCTACCATTTTTAAAGTAGTACAAATTCATCCCTCAACACTCAGTATCACCATTACTCATGATCACCAAGAGTAGTCTCTCTAATAGATAAAGAAACTAAAAAGGATTGAAATGATATGAAATAAAGCATTAAAGGATGAAAATGGTAAAAACAAAAGTTAATGAATCAAAATGAATTTACTTAAAAAAGTTAAGGATCTAACTAACTAATTTTTCCCCAAAATTTAGTGGGGACATTATTACTATTTTTGGTAAATTAATCAGAACATGATCCAACACTACTAATGGCCATTTTATCCATTCTAGAGCTTGAGAATGGTTATTGGCCAACCACCTTTTGTTAAGCCACATAAAATATTGTCTTACTCTTAAAAATTATTTAATAATTATAAACTTTAATTAATAAAATAATTAATATATTAAAATTAACTTATAAATTAATATTTTTAAATATTATAATTAATTAAAAAATTATATATTAATAAAATCAATTAAAATAAATACATTTATTATACTATTTGTGTGACATTAATAAAGTTCGTGTCAGAATAACCATGCCACTAAAAATTGGTTGACACAATCAAGGACCTTGCCTATCTAACAACCATTTATTTACTTGTTATTACTTGTGATGTTCCGTTATTTTTATTTTTAAAATGGTTAAATCTTCAATTTGATCCTGAACTATTGTACGAACCCTCGATTTGGTTCCTGAACTAAAAAAATCTCTAATTTGGTCCCTGAACTATTGTATGGACCTTCGATTTGGTCCTTACCGTTTACCAATTTGCCCCAAATTAGTCCTTTTGTACAAAAAAAAAAAACTAACGTGTCTAGTATTTAATGGCGAAACACAATAACTTAACAACAAAAAACAATAACTTAATGGCCACGTGTCATATTAATAATGAGACACATTAGTTGTTTTTGTATAAAAGGACCAACTTGGGGCAAATTGGTAAATAGTAGGGACCAAATCAAGGATTTATACAATAGTTTAGGAACCAAATTAGATATTTTTTTAGTTTAGGGACCAAATCGTGAGTCTATATAATAGTTTAGAGACCAAATTAAAGATTTAACCTTTTAAAATTCCAACTCAACCCTCTTAAGTTGGCATATAGATCTAATGGGGTAATATGGTATAAGATTTATCTAGTTTGTACGCTTATGGTAAATGATAAAAAGTAATTATTAACTAATAATGATTACTTTACTTTAAAAGTGATGAAGTTGAGTTTTGTTTTAATTATGGATGCCATGTGTTTAATTTTTTATTAGTTTATTTTAAATTATAAAATAAAAATTATTTTTTTAATTTAAAATTTCATATTTTTTTTAAAAATCTTATCATTATTATTCAATCATTATTTTTTATTTTGTGTACTAAAGGCACATAACAAACAAACCCTATAATATATGCCTCAATTAAGTTTAAAAGAATGGTGCAACAGATCAGTCTCAGCTCTTATTAAAAAAATTTGTTTTAATTCAAAAAACACTATCTTTTAATAAATATTTTCAAAAATTAATATTGTTGGATTTAATTTTTATACATATAGATAATTGATATCAATTTTGAAGTTGATCTAACACCTAGAACTATTCAATCATGAAACATATGTTTTTTAACTTATGTTCAATGGGATTAAATTTTTTATAATTAATGAATTAGTTAGATATATTATTAATTAATTTAAAATTTGACATATATAATTTATATGAATAGAATACTATTCCCTTTATCCTAAAATAATTGTTTCTTTTTAACTCTAGAGATAATTTATATATTTATTTATATTTTCCTTAAAAAAGAAATAAAAGATAAAAGAGATTTTTTTTTGTCATAAGATGATTAATTAAAATAAATGGATAATGATAAGATTAAGGAAAGAAAAAACACTTGTCTACCTTCAAAATGAAAAAAATAATAATTAATTTAAAACAAATTTAAAATAAAAAAATAACAATTAATTTGAGATAAAAAGAGTAAATAAAACGGTCAATATTTCAAAATATTCATTAAAAGATATTCCCTCTATTCAATTTTAGTAAATTTAGAATTTTACGTAATAAAATAAAGATACAATAATTTATTAATAAAATTTTATATTTATCCTTAATTAATTACTACTTAAATAAAAATTTTTATTTAATATATGTTGTAATTTTATTTTAAAAATAAAAATAAGTAAATCAATTGACATTTAAAAAAATAAATAATTATATTTAAATATTTTAAAGTAAAAAATTAAATTTACTAAAATCAAGCAAAAGAAATAATTTTATTAGAATTTAAACTTTTATTTTTTTTATAAAAATTAAGACTAATATATATTATTTACTAATTTTAATATTTCAGTGTAGATAATGCAAAATGGAATAAAAAAAAAATGAGGTGACTCGCAAGTTGGCGCGAGTGGACCTTGTCATTGAAGTCAACTCTTATTAATTACAGTAGTGACTCATTTATGGTCTATGGGATAAATTGTCACCAAAGGTAATTCAACTTATCCCAAAACTTCCCGCTTATTTTCCACCTTCGATTGATATTTGAGGAGTGCTAGGAGCACTCGCCTCCTGCACTCTCCGGCCAACACTTTCACTTTTATTGGGCCACGTTATTCTGGTCGGTGAGAGATTGCATTTCAATTCAAAGCTTGAAACAAGCTTGCGTGGCCCAGTGAAAGGGGTAGTGTTGGCCGGAAAGTGTAAGAAGCGAGTGCCCCTGGCACTGCTCTTGATATTTCAGTTTTTTTTTTTTTACATTAACTTTTGTGTAATATTTATAATTTTTTATTATAGATTTATATTAAAAAATAAAATTAATTTTTAATTTATGAATTATTTAATTAAATTTATTTATTTAATATTTATATTAAAATTAATGTTAATTTTTATAAAAATATTTATATATATTTATGATAAAATATATTTTTAAAGATATAAATTAAAAATATCATAGATATTTAATAATGGATAAAAGAGTTTGTTTGTCAAGGAGGGTTAAAGGCACTCAAGTAAATAAAAAGAAATTAATTTAGGTTAAATCCTCTATTCAGACCCTCAACTTTCATTTTTGAACTAAATTTACCCTCGGACTTCAAAAAGTACTAAAAAAATCCTTGAACTTCAATTTTCGAGACCAATTTCGTTCATCCGTCGACGGAAGTGCCAGATGGCACGTTAAGTTGCCACGAAATCAATTCTTGTTTGAAATCTTTAATTACGTGGAAGATAATTTAACCCATTATTATCCACATCATTTTAATTAATTTATATATTAAAAAATTTTAAATTCCTTAAATACCCTCTTCATCTTCCATCCCCTCTCGTCTCTCTCTATCCTCAAATGTCTCCTCATCTTTCAACCGAATCAGCACCGATCATCCCTCATTACTCTGATCATCCCTCATTGCTCCGATCATCCCTTATTGCTCCGGTCATCTATTACCACTCCAATCACCATCTACTTCTTCCTCAAACCTCCTCTCTAATAGAACCCAAATCTGGTTCCTTGCACAATAATAATAATAATAATGACCAAGAGATCTGATTCAAAAAATCAATTCCTTTGCAAATGTATACCAGATCTGTAAAAGAAAATGTAAAAAACACAACATCTCTTCAATCAACACCAATAGTAACTAAATCTTGAAATTCAAGCAATCAAAAGCCACACAAAACTCTAAATCCCATTCCAAGATAGCCAAGCATGACTACAGCCAACAAAGAAACAGAAGAAAAAACCCAAGCGGGTTTGACTCAAACCCAAGCGTTGGGTTCAGAACCCAGGGCCTGGGTTTGAGCAACTCGCGCCTGGGTTCCTCAAACCTAGGCCCTAGGTTCGAGGAACCCGCACCTGGGTTTGAAGGAACCCAGGCATATGGGTTCCATCGAACCTAGGCGTGCTCGATTCGAAGGAACCCACGCCTAGGTTCGAGGAACCTAGGCGCTGGTGCTGGGTTCCTTCGAACCCAATAGGGAGGGGAAGGAGAAAAGGAAAGAGAAGGAGGAAAAAAAAAAGGAAAGGAAAGAAAAAAGAAAGAAAGGAAATTTTTATTTATTAAATTATATTTTTGGTGCAAAGTCACAATATTTTTATAATTAAAAATGTCACTTCACTTGTTTTATTTCCAGGTAATATTTAATATTAATAAAAATTGAATTTGTTAACAGGAAATTTTGCCATATCAGCACTTAACTGACAGAAGGACAAAATTAGTTCCAAAAATTGAAGTTTAAGGATATTTTTAGTATTTTTTGAAGTTTGATGGTAAATTTAGTTCAAAAATAAAAGTTAAGGGACTGAATCGGAGATTTAACCATTAATTTACGAGCCTTTCCTTTAATTTTTTTTTTTCCTTGAAAAAGGAAACTACCTAGAATTAGAAAGGTGATAAAGGTTGATTTCATGCATAGTGAACAAGTTAAAATCAACGAAGAAGTGACGCAAGTTTCTAAATTTTAATTTATTAGTAAGTTAATATGAGTTGACTTGCAACCTTTAAAATTAATTCTTATTAACCAGTAACTCGTTTATGACACCATGTGACAAATTGTCACCAAATGTAATCTAGCTTGAAGCCAAAACTTCCAGCTTACTTGCCACCGCTATAATGATATTTGATGATGGATAAAAGGGTCAAGAGCTAGCAATAAGAGTCAAAATAAAAATTGAGATACAATTCCAAGGTGATTTTAGCATTCTAGCTTGTGGCAATAGGCCCAGTGTACCTTTCAATCACCATCGCGCTAGGGTAGTCTAAGTACGTAATAATTGATGTCCACTTTCTTCTTTTTTATTTTTTGAAAATAGGTAATGAAAGATGTTCACTTTCTTCTGTTTTGCCAGTTTCACTTGATTGTCTTGTTTTTTTAATTGTGCAGACAATAAGCTGGTTAATGCTCACATGAAACATATTTGCATTCCCAGTTTATAACTACCCAACCTATTCTATGTTCCATTTATATAATATTTCCGTGTTTTAGATGCCCCATTTATATAATATATCCATTATCTTCAACGTGGCACAATGCTATGAAGGAACATTCCAGAATTGCCTCCCCCAGTAGTCCTCTCCGCCCCCACCATCAATTTGCTGCCTTCCCCCAAGTAATGTTTTGATGACATAAAGAGGTCCAAAGTGGCCGATAAAATGACGTAACTAGCCCTTGCCCCAAGCCACAATTTTGAAAAAAACCGAATGAGTTCAGCCGATGATGAACCCAGGCTTGCTAAGTTTTCCCCATCCCAATCCCAACGGAATGTCCACAACAACACCATTCCCCATGTTCTAAAGGGTGAGGAACAGAAGAAGAATTTCACGTGTATCTTTTATGGGATGTTTGGTTTGAAAGGGAGGGGAGATAATTTATTTATTTGGTTATCAAAAAATATAAAGGGGAAGAGAAGGAGTTTTACCTATTTAATTAATTACTCCCTTTCTACAATTTTGGGACACTTAATTTTTTTGTGCCTTTACAAATTTTCCTTATTTATAGCATGTTTAGTATATCAATTAATAGTTTTGCTCAAACCATTAAAAATAAATGTCTAGTAAACTTTTATTTAGCAATTTGTGACTGATGGATAGTGGATAAAGGCCAAAATGTTAACAGATTGTAAAAACTAATTTATGTAACTTTTGTAGTAAAATCATTAGTAGTTTGAAAATTTTTAATTTTATTAACAAATTTATTTTTTAAAATTTTTTAATTTTTTGCCATAGTTTTTAATTAATACTTATTTAATTAGTTTCAATTTTGTTTTCTAATAATATTAAGTGATTATTAATTTTTTTAATATTAATTTATCATAGAAAAATATATTTGCTTAATAAACATGTTAAATGTCAATTTTGGTCCCTCAACTTTAAGGTTTTGCACAAGTTTCATCCCTCAACTTTTTTTAGCACTTTTTTTGTTTCTTAACTATGAAAAATACATTTTTTTAGTCCTTCCATCAATTAATTTGTTAAGTCTATCTGGATTTACATATTATGTCGTCCCTCAACTTTTAATATATGCACATTTTTCATTCCTCAACTTTAAGTTGAGAAACTAAAAATATGTAGATCCATATAGACTTAACAAATTACTGATGGATAAACTAAAAAAAGTGCATTTTTCATAGTTAAGGGACCAAAAAAGTGCAAAAAAAAAAGTTGAGGGACCAAAATTAGCATTTAACCTAATAAACAAAATTTGTTAATTAGACAAAATAAATAAAAATTATTTTTTTCTTTATTTAAAAATAATATAATTTTTTTCTTTATTAAAAATAGAAATGCATTTGTTTGTCTATTATAATTTATTTTATTTACTTATTTTCTTATTATTATTTTTATAAAATTAATCATTTTAATAAAAAAATATTTAAAAAATATAGTTAATTATTTTTAAATATGTCCTTATTAGTCATTTAATATTAAATAATAATTGTTAATTATTACATAATCAAATAGTTATATCAATTAAAATTGGCTAAATTCAATAAATAATCTATTAATTATGTGATTTATTTCAGTTTAGTTTAGAAACAAATTTTCTTTCAAAGTAATCTATAAACTATCAATTTTGTTTCAAAATTGTCTACTTGACAAACATTCCATTAACTAAACTAATGGAATTCTTTCCAGCTATTGATGTGTGCCCTCTCAACTTTTAAAAAATGTTCAATGTAGTACATATATTTCTGTTTTTTCGTAACATTTTGTTTTTAAAGTTTAAATTCTATATCCAATGTAATAATTAACAAAGATGAAATTTCAATTTACATTAATTAGGATTCTAATTTTAATTTACAATAATCAATATTATAATTTAAATTTTATTATTTCTAAAAAAATTAATTTATTATTAAATATTAATATTTTTAATAAATAAACCTTTCCAAAATTTAATTTAATTAAATGAGCACTCACACATAATTAAAGTTCCTTGAAAAAATAAAAATTCATTTCAATTTTATAAATCCCCAAATTAAAATCATGCATGTATTATTAGTGTTAAAAATAAAAATAAATTTTTTTATTTTTCTATACAAATTAGTGAAAAAATATGTAATTTAATAATGGTATTAGGCTTTTTAAGAAATAATAAAATTTAAATTATAATATTGATTATTGTAAATTAAAATTAGAATCTTGATAAATGTAAATTAAAATTATTATCTTAATTAATTATTACATTTGATATAGAATTTAAACTTCAAAAATAAAATGTTGTTAAAAATAAAAATATATGTACTATATTTAACATTTTTCAGGGCACATGTCAATAGCGAAAAAGAACTTCGTTAGTCTAGGTAATGGAATGTTTGTCAAGTCGACCATTTTGAAACAAAATTAATAGTTTATAGATCATTCTAAAAGAAAAAATTGTTTTTAGACTAAACTAAAATAAATTACAAAGTTAATAAACTATTTATTAAATTTAGCCATTGAAATTTGTTATTTACTATTTGCTAACTGCTTTCCTTTATCCACCACTTGCTATTCACTACTTGTCACCTACTATCTGCTAACCATCACTTGCTATTTATTGACCACCACATACTAGCCACTACCGTTACCCATTATTGTTACTTGCTATTGTTATCCACTATCTACTAAATTTTAACTCTATCAAATAAGTCCTTAATATATATTTCAATTATCTTTTTAACATAAGAATAAAATATGAATAAAAGTTGTTAGGGCATGTTTCTATTAAAGGCTATCAATGAGTGATGGCCAACTCTAATGGAGAACACAAGAAAATTATTATTGAAGAATCAAGTTCATCGGTTGGTGCAACTCAAAGAAATGAGGCCCTACTTGTCAAAACCTTCCCCTCAAGCTTTTAGCAATGCCTAAGGCTAATGGACGGACAAGGTCATTTCACTAGAACCTGACAAAGAAGGAGCCTTGTCCACGATTTCGTCACCCAAAAATTGAAAAATTATAGGACTTTGATAGAATAATAGTAAACACGTTTTGGACAATATATAGTAGTTTTCAAAAACACATACAATAGAGGCAAGAAAAAATGCATGCTCATCTCATTTTTGTTGTACCTTTGATTTTGATGATTACAAAACACATTTGAGTGACTAAATGGTTTATTTAAGTGTGTAGTTAAGTTGTTAAAAGATTGCAAGTAAACTTGGATTGCACTAAAAATAGACCAAAAGGATTCAAAATGTGCAGAGAGCCGGCTCTTAAAAGTTGCAGCTGGCTCTGGTGAAATGGAAGTGCAGAGAGCCGGCTTTGGAAGCTGCAGCCGGCTCTATGGGAAAAAATTTGAAGACCGTTGTTTGGCGCGTGCGGAGAAAAGACTCAAAGCTGGCTCCAACTTTGCAGCCGGCTATGAAGGTGCATTTAATGCACAACGGTCAACTCTTTTGAAGAGTATTTAATGTATTTAAAGTCGGAGTTCCAAAGCCGGCTCAAATTTTTGCAACCGGCTCTCGAGAAAAACATAATATGCAGGAATCCTGTAAAGCTGGCTGTATAGAGCCAGCTCTAGGAAGTGAAGCCGGCTCTCTTAACAATCCTGCAACTCGAGTTTTGTGTCCTGCAGGGCATTTAATGACCCCCAACAGTTAGAAACGGCTATTTTCGAGCAAGGGGCTATAAATATGGTTGGTAACAGATCTGAAGAGGTTTAGAGAGCATTGTATTGAATATCTTTACCTACCAACTTGTGCTTTAACTTGAGATTTTGATCTTTGAGAGATCTTTATTCGTAATCCTCTTTTTGTGCTATTAGTGAATGATCTTGGGGGTGTGTTGATTCCTTCAAGAGTGATCTGTAGAGAGGATCTTTGGGGTTTATCTTGTAAAGGGGTGAGATTTGAGAGAAACACCCTTATTCTTGTAAAAGGATTGAGTGGCTCCTTTAAGCCACCCTTGTTGTTGTTAATGGAGAGTGTGGAGGAAATCCTTGGTGAGTGAAGCCAAGATAGAGGACTAGGCTCCAAGTGGTTGGATCGAACCTCTATAAATCATTGAGCAAGCTCTTCTTCTCTACTCTCTTTAATTTGGGTGTTGTGGTTGCAAAAATGGGAGAATTTTTGGAACTTTAATTCACCCTCCCTCTTGGAGTACATTGAGTCAACAATTTTATAAATTCCAATACATTTTTATTTCATTTCTTTTGTCAAATCCTACATATACAATAGCAAAAGAGAAAGAATTACAAAGAGATGGGTGGGTGAAGGAATGATAGATTTGAAGAGCTTACTTTTTATGGTGTATATAAAAGTTGTCTTTGTCTGAAAGTTAATTACGATGGGAGGTTATTTTATGAAGATAAAGATGAAGATGACTTGTCCTTTGGCAACAACAGTTGAACTTGTGCCAATAACTCTTAGAAGAAAAAGAGAGAATCATAGATTGGAGACCATCATCTTGTAGCCCTTGATGAGATCTACAACTTTGATGGAATGATTTATGGATTTGATGAGTATTTGTGGCTCAAAATTTTGAGAGAGAAATTATTGAAAGTAGAGAGAGAAATTATTGAAAGTAAAGAGAGAACTTCAAGATTGCAAAAAGGCTAGAAAATCATCTAAAGGCCTCTTAAAAAATGGAAGATGGTATTTATAGTGCCCAGGGCAATTTTGTAATTTTATGAAATAAGATGATCTGAGGCCATTGGTTGGGTATCTTAGGTTAGACAAGGACACTTGTCCATTATCTGACAACCCTAGCTTACCCCCCCCCCCCATTGTACCTATTGGACAATGTGGTGTCTTGGCCAAAATCTAAAGATATTTTTGCCTCATTTGGCTACTAGACAAAAGCACTTTTGGCAAAATTCATAATGGAGGCTATGAATTTAGTGTTTTGCATAGTGGTTTTAGACAATTCAAACTGCCTTAGACAATGGGACATCCCTTTGTTTTATCCTAGGTTTGGGTTTAACAAGAAGAATAAGAACGAATGGGTTTTTACCCCTTTGAAAAGCATTTTGCACCTTTTGGGCAACCTTTCCCCTCTATTTATTAACAAGGGTAGCACCAAGCTTTACCATATTGACATCTCACTTTGATGGTGAAGGAATGAGGTAAGAGCGATCACTCCATACCTTCCACACCACTACTCCAATAGTCTTTCATGTTGTTCTCATAGGCTTGGTTCCATGGGTTTGACAACCTACACAATCACATATTTTTTTATTAGATACAAATGCATTACAAGAGTAATATCTTGGACAAATTATGAATGACAAGCAAACTCTATTAGAGGTTTATTGCCAAGTGTTACAATTGTAGTCAACAACTCTTACTACAAATTAACAAACTTTGCCTCTCACATGGTTAGGCAACGTCATTGCACCATCTGCTTTGTGGGTGTTGGTAGGTGAGGATTGGCAAGTGAAGTTTGGCAAGTGAGGTTTGGTGAGCAGGTTTTAGCAAGCAATTTGGGTAGTATTTTAACAAATGCCAACAAAGGTGATTTAGCATGCTTTTGTCAATTGTGAGCAACAACAACTACTATCAAACTTTTGACAGTCATGACTAGTGATGACCTTTGACAAACTTTTGTCATAGTGAACAATGATGGCTTTTGGCAAACTTTTGTCAATTGTGAATAGTGATAACTTTTGTTGAACTTTTATTAGTCGTGAAAAGTGACAACCTTTATTGAATGTGAAATCTCACTTTGCCAACGTTGATGGTTGCCAATAAATAGTTTACCCCTTTATTAGGTTTCTACTTTGGTGAAGGAGTCAATGCCTTCAAGCTAAGTCTGTTGTTTACCTCAATGATGGAGAGCTATCATGGCATGGACCTTTTGGCCAAGATTGCATGGAATCTTGCCAAAAATGAAACATAAGCCCATTGTCAATATTAATGGTAGAGAGCTATGATGACGAGAACCCTTTGTTTGTGATCAATGGGAGTTCTACCGAAGAATGAGATATAAGCCCATTGTCTATATCAATGACAAGAGCTATTACAATAATAACCTTTTGTTCATGATTAATAGGAGTTATGCCTAAGAATGAGATATAACCCATTGTCCATATCAATGATGGGAAGCTGTTATGGTAAGAACTCTTTGTCTATGGTTAACAAGAGTTCTACCAATGGTATGGCTCGTTGTCCACAAATGGTGGAAGCCTAATATTGATATCACTTCGTCAGAAAGTAGTCTTGGTTGTTTTGCCTGTTGGGCACCATACTACCATGCAGAAGGCAATCACTAAAGGATGGCCCATCTTTTAACATATTTAAGATTGCATGAAGAAGACAATGCCATTATTAGATTGGTCTCTTGCCCACAATGATGGGAACCTAGGTCTATTGTCTATAATGTTGGAGACCTTGGTGTTGTACCTATGATTTTGATGATTACAAAACACATTTGACTGATTAATTGATTTATTTAAGTGTGTAGTTAAATTGCCAATACACTGCAAAGTAAGCAAAATGAGATTGAATTAAAAAAGGCTCAAAAGGCAAAAATGTGCAGAGAGCTGGCTTAAGAAAATTGCGGCTGGCTCTCAGAAGCAAAAGTGCAGAGAGCCGGCTGCAGATTTTGTTGAGCCGGCTCTACGGGCAAGATTCAACTGCTGTGTTGGCGCGCGTAGAAAATGGAAGCAGAGCCAGCTCCAACTTTATAGCCGGCTATGAGGGCGCATTTAATGCACAACGGTCAACTCTTTTGAAGAATATTTAATGTATTTAAAGTCGGGGTTCCAAAGCCGGCTCAAAGTCTTGCAGCCGACTCTCGAGGAAAACATAATGTGCAAGAAACCCGCAGAGCCAGTCGCAGAAATGGTGAGCCGGCTGTATAGAGCCGGCTCTTCTGACAATCTTGCAACTCGAGCTTTGCGTCTTGCAGGGCATTTAATGACCCCCAACAGTTACAAATGGCTATTTTCGAGCAAGGGGCTATAAATATGGTTGGTAACAGATCTGAAGAAGGTTAGAGAACATTGCATTGAATATCTTTACCTACCTACTTAAGCTTTAACTTGAGTTTTTTATCTTTGAGTGATCATTGCTTGTAATCCTCTTCTTGTGCTATTAGTGAGTAATCTTGGGGGTGTGTTGATTCCTTCAAGAGTGATCTATTGAGAGGATTTGTGGGGTTTACATTGTAAAGGGGTGAGGTTTGAGAGAAATACTCATCTTGTTGTAAAAGGATTGAGTGGCTCCTTTAAGCCACCCTTGTCTTTCTTAATGAAGAGTGTGGAGGAAATCCTTGGTGAGTGAAGCTGAGGTAGAGGACTAGGCTCCAAGTGGTTGGACCGAACCTCTATAAATTCATTGTGCAAGCTCTTCTTCTCTACTCTCTTTAACTTGGGTTTTGTGGTTGAAAAAGAAAAGAATTTTTGGAACTCCAATTCAACCCCCTCTTGAAGTACATTGAGTCAACACTTGGCCCTTTGCCCAAATGATGGGAACCTTTTCTGTTTCTTTTGTCAATAAGTTTTCCCCTCTCAAGCTTGCTACTTTCAGCAAAGTGACAATAAGAGATTGTTGATTGCCCTTGTGTCTAACTTTGAATTTGGGTTAACAATCTAATGTGGACAATGATGTAGATTCATTCTTTTGTTTGTCAAAATTGACCCTAAACAAATGTATTAAATAATATCCTAAGAAAGAAAAATGGACAACCTAAATTTGAAGTTTTGAATGTTTCAAATTAAAAGTTAGGTATACTAAAGTTAAACAGATGGAGCATATGTTATAATTATCCTTTTAAAATAAGAGTAAATAGAAATAAGCTTATTAAATGATATTCTAAAGAAAAAGTTGATAATAAAATTTAAATTTCTATAATTAAAAAGGGTTTATTTGATTTATGCTCTTAAAATACAATTAATACACCTTCACATGTGCAGCTGAAGCACAATTAGAAAAATTGAATTAAAAATTTAATCTATTAAAATTGAACAAAAAGAATACTAAATTTAGGTATTTTAATTTAATTTTTTTATTTTTTATTTATACAAAGACATTAAATACTCTATTTTAGCGATATTCTTTTCATTCTAATTTATTTATAGGATATTAAAACTTTTATTGTGGACAAGCGTGTTAATTTAACACGTAATTATGAAGTTTTAACTAATTTTTAAATTATTTAAGTTTGTATAAAGTCAAAAGGTAAGACAAGAAATGTTTCGTTTGAGGGTAATGTGTTGGCTGTGCTCTGGTAATAGTTTTTTTTCTTTTAAAGAAAAAAATATAATATTAATTAAAATTACTAAAAATAAATAAAATATTAATTAAAATTAATTATTCATAATAAATTTACATTTATAAATACAATAGTACAAAAAAATATTTTTTGTTTAATTTTAATAAATTTAATGTTTAATTTAAGATTTTAAATTGAGTTGTTTACTTTTCCTTTATAAGATATCATTTAATGTATTTATTCTTATTTAAAAAAATTAATTATAACATATACTCCTTCTAGCCTAAAATAATAATTATTTTTTATTTCAAATTTGTCACATATTAATTGTGTTTTTTTATTTTTTAAAATAAACAAATATTTTTTTACTTTAACTATATCATTATCCATTCATTTAATTAATCATCCAATCACAAAAACTTCTTTGTCTTTTATTTATTTTTTAAAAGATATTATAAATAAATGCAAATATTGTCCTTAAATCTTTAATTTGAGAAAAAAAATAAAAAATGACAATTATTTTAAGATAGAGTGAATATTAAATAAGAACTCTTATTTAAATAGTGATTAATTAAAAATAAATATAAAATTTTAAATTATGAAAATTTATTTTACAGTGTGGATTGTAAAAAATTATTAAATAAAAAAAAACTTTCTATATCAAGAGAGTTTAACTCTCATTTAATAATTAATATAATATAATTCAATATAATTTAAATTATATTATACTTTTTTTTGATAAATTATTATTTATTATTATTATTATTTAAATAAATTCACAAAGAACCGAATTCGAACCATTGTCCTGAAGTGAGAAAATGTATTTATACGTAACCTGACGCCACTACACTCGATGCTCGAAGGTCAAAGTGCATTATTTTTTATTTTATTTACAATTTATATCTACTAAATTTTGTACTTTGTTCTTATAAAACACTCTTAAACGACGAATAAAATGAAGCGGAGTGAGTAATTTGTGGTACCCATTAAAACTTCCACCACTCCAAAATTAATGACATTATTCAAAGGTTACAATGCATCTTGCAAATTTGACCATCCCTATGGCAGGGGTGGGACCTCTAGCGTGGTCCTCCATATGTAACGAAGAAATCCTTTATTGAAGTAATGATTGAAGCAAGTGGCAGAAAGTTTAGAGCGAAGTCATCAGGACAACACCGACCTGTCGACTGTCGACTTCTGGTTTTCTCATTAAATAGGGTGAGGCCAAACAGGGAGTTCAATTCCAATACGTTAACCTTAACACGGTCACGTAAACCGCTTCTTTTTTATTTTTTATTTTTTATTTTTATTTTTTAATCTATGCTTATATATAATGGGAGATTCTCTCTTATTATTTTAGCACCTTATAAAAACAATGAAAAATCATTGAAATATTTTTCAATTCAAGACATCCAATAACACTTATTTATGTTATCATTAAAAGTTATAATGTTAAGTTTTTCCACTACTAAAATCTTCTTTTTCAACAACTAAGTATTAGCAACATGGAATTGCACGTCGGTAATACAAATTTTCACCGATGAAGCCCATGTTGCTCATACTTAAATAGTACTCACTCCCCCAAAAAGTGTTCTTCACTTTCAGCAACATGGTTTTTGTTACTGAAAGTGAATTTCAGCAACAAGCACCATGTTGCTAAAATTTTCCGATTGCCCATGCCCCCGCTAATTGACCGACAATTTATGGGTGGATTTTCACCGACAATTTATGGGTGGATTTTCACCGACAACACCTATGTTGCTAATACTTAACAGTGATCTTCATTTTTCAGCAACATGGTTCTTGTTGCTAAAAGTGAATTTCAGCAACAAAAACCATGTTGCTAAAATTTTCAGATAGACCGACATCCACCCTATTCCTAACTAATAATTAGCAATATGGGTAATATGGTAATTAGAGTGAGATTTACCAACATAATCCATGTCGGTGATAATTCCAAATATAAAATTATCAAATTTATCCTTATTATCAAATATAAAATTATCAAATTTATCCTTAGACTTTATTTTTTCACTGCTAACTTGGTCCTTCCATCAACAGAAGTACCCAACTAGCATGTTAACATGCCATGAATTTATATTTTTGAAATTCAAAGAATTACATGTAAAAGAACCAGTGCCATATGGATGATTTGGCAACCTCTATGTATAATCTACATTTTCACATGTAAAATTGAAAATTTGAAAATTTGAAAATTTGAAGAAGTTAATTTTAAACTTGGTCATCTAGGTAAATAATTAAATAATTGAATAATAACAATTAGTTATAACATATATAATTAAATAATTATCATTTTACAATGTTAATTAAATTTAAATTTTAAGGAAAATTAACAAGTTGGTAATGAAAAAAAAAGTTTAAGGACAAATTTGATAATTTAATAAGTTTAAGAATGAACTTAGTCTAAAACTGAAAATTCAGGGACCAAATTAAATATTTAACCTAACTGAAAATTAAATTTTTTTTTTGAGGGAATTGAACATCAGCGAGATGAGCCTTGTCGGTGAAAATCTTTTTCACCGACAAGACTCAGCTTGCTGATAGATAATTGCTATAAAAAAAGATAATAGTGGAATATTAATGGTGACGTATGACAAATTAAAAATTTTATTTTTTAATTCATAAATTAAATGAATTTAAATGAAATTAATTTTAATCACTCATCTTATTCGTTCCTTCTTCTCATTCTTATCAGCCTCTTCCTCCTCCTCATCCTTGGCATCCTACTCACCATCATCTTCATCATCCCTCTTCAAATTAAACTTTCCTAGGTTCCTCTGGGAACCCAGAAACTGGATTCCCCATGGAACCCAGTTTCTGGGTTGCACGAGGAACCGAGCTGGGTTCCACGGGGAACCCAGAAACTGGATGCCCCCTGGAACGCAGATCTGGGTTCCATGTACAATTTTTTCAATTGAGTTAGTTAAAATCTGGAAGAATTAATTTTCCAGCCTTGGTTGTTCTTAATTTGATGTCTGGTTTGGGTGTTCTCAGTTTTGAATCTGCAATGGAAGTGTTCTAATCTTGAATCTAATTCAACTTTTCTTTGAAAATAAGCAAAATGTTAATTTGTTATACTTGGACTTGAATCTCTTCTTTACGAGTTAGTAATCTCGCTATGAACTACTCAATTTGATGTTTCAATTTGTTCAACATAGAAATCCAAATCTTAAATGTTCCAATCTTTTGTCTAATATAACTTTTCTTTGAAATTTTAAGACTCAAATTATTATACTGGAAGGAGTTGAATCTCTGCTTTACTCGTTACTAATCTCATGAAGAACAGGTGAGATATTCAAAAGAAGATTTTGCAGGTGAGATATTTAGAAGAAGATTTTGCATTGCTTAATTTAGTAATTGTCCATGTTGATCTCCTGTTGTTTTGGTTGGCGATTAATTTCATGTTGTCGTGGCCGGAGGAAGGGGAGGATAAGATAGAAGGGGGAAGAAGATAAAGGCAAATAAGTAATCAAAAAAAAGTACTCTTACTCAAAAAACAATTTTAAAATAATTATGATAATAATTATGTAATTAAATAATTTTTAAAGTTATATTATACAAACAAAATTTTGTCATGTTACTAATTATTACCAAATGAATTTATTCAACGTAATTTAAGTAAAATAAATAAATTTTTTTAGTTAATGTTTTATATTAATTAAAATTTAATTGATGGATAAAAAAAAGTTAAATTTTAAATTTTAAGAAAAAAAAATTTTCAATACAAAAACTGAAAATGAATTTTTTCCTAAAGTGTTCAAAAAAGATATTTAACTTCTGTTTTAATTTTTTTGTTTGAAGAAACCAAATATATAATCTTATATTTGTCTCTTCAACCAAGTTTAGGGTTTTCTTTCATGTTTTCCCTCCATATTATGAATTTTAATTGTCACATTTAATTATATTAAAATTTATTTAATTGATTTTATTATCATTCAAATTACAATAAGTTCAATATTTGTTTTTTTATTAAATTATTGTTAATTATCCACAATAATTAAATTCAAATATATGTGTACATTATTTTTTAAAACTATAAATAAAAATCGACTAATATAATTATATTAACTAATATGTTAATTGTTAAGAAATTAATATACAATAAAGTAATAAAAATCTATTAAGAAATTAATTTAATAAAATAACTTTTTTTGAAGTATATATATTAATCAAGAAATGGGTGCGCGGGAGGTGGCAATTAAGAAATTGGTGCGCGGGAGGTGACAATTTGAAGTTTAGCAATGTGCTCCACGTCGGTGATGAGGATGGTGGCTAAAACTCCAATAACGTTTACCAACATGGAACATGTTGCTAATTGGAGAATGAACCTTTTAGCAACATGAGACATGATGCTAAAGGTTCTTTATATACTCCACACCCAACCCCCCCTCCTCACCGAGCTGATCTCCTCCATTTTCATTCTTCCTTCTGTAATTCCTTCTACAATTCCTTTTATGTGCATGATGTGCTGGTTGAATGCCTCTTCCATTTCTTAGCATTTTCTTTCCTTAATTGTTGCAGAAATCTTCCACATCTCACTCATTTTTTTATACATTAATTATATTAGATATTTTTTTGCTTTTATCATAAAATTTTTATGCATATATCAATAATTAAATTTATTTTAATTTCATGAACTTCTTCATTTTCTTTAGGTGTATATTATGTATATTTAATATTTTTAGAAACATTAAGTGATTAAGTATGTTTTAATTTGTTTGAAATTTAATAAAATTATAAATGACTATATATATAATACTAACTAATTTTTTTTTTGTTGGTTTTGTAGGTAAATCTTATTATTAAAGTACAAAATTTTAAGTTTCAGACTCTAATTCCATAAACCGATATTAATTCTTTTGATATGTGTTTTTGAAATGTAGATATATAAATTAAAAGTGTAGATATAAGTAAAAATAATTATTTATCATTCATTGATTTATAATTTTTTTGTATATTTTATTATATTTAATAAAATTTATTATTTAGTGGTTATAATTACAAAATAGATTTTATAATTAAATACTAAATAATTATTAAATTTTTTAATGATAATATAAAAATAATTTATTTATATTATTTGTAATTATTAATACAATTAAGAAATATAAATTCATAATATTAATTATTAGAGAATATCAATAATTTTTAAGAAAAAAATAAGATAGAACTATCAGCAACATGTCTCATGTTGCTAAAAAGGTACAAAAATTCAATTTCTCGCTTTTGCCAATGATATTTACTGACATGAGCCACGTCGGTGAAAGTATGGGGGGAGAATTTCGATGACCATTTTTACCGACATGGCTCATGTTGCTGAAAAGAGTGCACCAGATAGGGAGAGAATTCCAGTAACCATTTTTACTGACATGAATTACATCGGTGATATTATGGTTTCAGCAACAAGGAGTATGTTGCTAAAAATGGTTAAAAATTTTGGTGACCAGTCTGGTGAATTTTTTAGCAACATAAACTATGTCGGTAAATCTCTATTTTCAACAACAAGAGGTATGTTGCTGAAGAGGGTGCCAGGTATCAGCAACATGGACCTTGTTGCTGATACATTACCGAGCATGGCTTCACCAAGAAAGGCATCAGCAACATGGGTAGCACTTTCACCGATGTGCTTCCATGTTGCTGAATAATGGAATTTTAGTAGTGTTCTGTAGTAACTTTAAATATTAAAATAATAATTTTTTAATAAATATATTATAAAATATATAAACTAGAGAATGTATCAATTATTATTCAAAAATAATTTAAGAAAAAACAAAAATACAATGATTATATTGAATTGTTATATTTAATCCTAAAAAAGCTTTTTTTTTATTAATACTTTAAAATAAGAAAAAAAATATTTATCAATCATACTTGTAAAAAATTAAACAGAAAAATACCTCAAAATTATGTTAATTCCTTTTGAAAAAAAATAAAATATCCTAGTTATTAAAACAAGAATGTGACTTGTTTTAGTTTTTTCTCATTTCTTTTATTAAAATAACATAATTTTGAGTGTTTTTTTACCTAATTTTTTTTGTAGGTTTCACAAATAAACACTAATATCTTAAAATAATAAAGGTAAATTTAAAATAAGAGCATTGAATTATTGGCCCGAAGGATAACAACCGAAGAGGAGACGTGAATTGGGTTTTTGAAAACTTGTGCAACTGTTGAATCTCAAATGATGAACAAGCAATTGAAAGCACAAGAAGTAAATTAAATTACCAAAATTAAAAGAGTATGGAAGACAAAAATCAAGCCTCTACTTGAGAGTTAGGTTTGAATTCAAACATTTTCCTCCAACTTGCAAGTGTATAGGCAACTATGCATAATAGTTTTATCAACATTATTCACCTTTAACAACTCATTCCTTTTTATAATCTCTCTCAAACCTAAATCCTAACCTCTCAAACCCAAATCCTAACCACTAGGAAGGTTCTCTAGATTTAAGAAGGATATTCCCCACCACTTTCTCACTCCTGTAATGAAAGAGAAACAAACACTATTTATTAAAACTTAATGATTAAGCTCAAAGAACAAGATTTGATGACTAATCAACTTTCAAAAAAAAAAAAGCTCTAGGGTTTCTGCTTGTCTGTTGCTTTTTCATAGTTCCTCTGTATACTTCTTATGCTTAAAACAAAGTCAAACTAGTTATTGAAATGTAAAGTGGAAAGTCCTTGCTTTCCTTTTATTTCATAATTTTGTCAAAGGTTCTGAAACCTTTTTGATATGTTTCGAGCTTCCTACATTTGTGAGAAGGTTAGCAAGCAAAAATGTTTTGGAACTTAAAATTAAGTTCTAGAACTTTTATAGCAAATTCGAATACTTGATTTAGGTAATCTTTATACAAGGAAATTTGTCCATAACTATGAAAGCTTAAGTCTTGTAGAACTTGGGGATTCTATTGGGTGTGTGATATTCAAATATGGAAACCCAATATTCAACCAAGGAAATATATTAAAGATGAAATCAGTATCTTCAAAAAGAAAAGTGCAACTTTTTCAAGAATTTGTTTCCAAGTATAAATGTAGACTTTTTAAATATATTGAAATCATGATTTAAAAACTTGAATTCCAAAATTTCATTGGGTTTAGGAAATAAAGTCCAAATCTTATTCCTTTGGAATTGGTTTAGTTCCTTTTGCACTGCCATAATCCAATTTTCATCACACAAAGCATTGTCAATGTCTTTGGGCTCAATCTGGGATATAAAAGTAAAATTAGCATGAAAATGAATTTGAAATCTAATAGTTACTCCCTTTTCAATGTCACTTATGACTTGCCTCCTTTGGGTGGTTTTGTTGAACTTCTAGCTCTTTGGTAAGTCATGACGTTCCTCAACTTTATCTTCTAGTTTATGATCTTCTTATCTTGTGACTTTTTCAATTTTGCATTGCTCCACATTGTTTCCAAGTTCCTTTGCATCATTATCAAGATCTACCTTTCTTGGGTTAGGGTTAGTCTCATACAAAACATGTATAGATTTTCATCACTATTTGCATAATATTTACTAGGAGCATCCTTACCATTATTTACAATGTATCAAATGAAAAACAATGATGACCATGAAACATAACATGTAAATGTCTTGCCACTTTTTAATCACAAAAGATCATATGCAAGTCAAAATGGACTTTGTGCTAGAAATTAACATATCTCAAGAAAAAGATGTGCACACATTAGAACACTAAGATGGGGCTATATAACCATAAGATATAGGCTAACTTAAGTAGAAATGAAGCATAGCCATAGGACACATCATAAGAACGAACTTAAGCAGATATGTGTATTGAAATATGGGTTAAAACACAAAGTGAAGCTTTTAATGAAGGGCCCATTTCTTTCAATTCCACTTGAAATTTCTTGTTGAGGCATAAGTCTTCTTCTAGAGTTATTCACTTTCATTTCTCAACTTTGCCACCACCAACACCTGCAAAACAGTTCAAATTTGCATTTTTGGTACATAATATCCTTTAGGTCCTTGAGTGTTAGTGGAAATTGGGGTGGATCATTTTGGATCCCATATCCATCTAGATCCATTTACTACATTTCTTTTAATGAGACACCTAGAAACATAATGGCCTTTCCTACAATAAAAGTGATATGTGATAGTAAGTCTCCATTAAGTACTTTGAGTGCTTTTTTCCCCACCTTGGTTTTGAGAGCTAATAGATGAGTAGCCACTAACTTTTACAATCTCAGTGGTGCTTGCCCTTGGCCCTTTTGAGCCTCTATATGCAATCCCAATGTTGATATGAATGTTTCTTTGGACATCCAAAATATTTTGGAGCTTCCTACTCCCTTCAACAAGCCTTGATATAGGTATTGTTTAAATCCTTGTTGTTCTTTTTAAATCATTATATCATGAAAGCAAAGCCTTTCTTTCATTCTCAAAAGATTCAATTTGACTACAAAACTCCTTTTTTAAAGCATTGTTTTCATTTCTAAAAGAGTTTATCATTTTGTTGACATCATTTTTCTTGATTAATGCAATTTCTAAAACCATTTCATCAATTGTTTCACAACTCTTCTTTTTCAAGTAAAAGAGAGGATACTTGCAACTTCCCAACCCCTTCTTTAAATTTCCCTTAAGGATTAAAGAGTATTTGGATCATCTCGAATAATTCATGGCTCTACTTTCGGATTTTTAGTTGAACTTCTAATTTAACATGAGGTGAGTAACACACTTTTTCTTTGGTTTATTTAGCAATATGATTAAAATATTTCTTTGAAAATTACTTTCATGAAAAGCTTGTTTTAATGGAATATGTGTTATGCATGCAATAAATGAAATATTGTTTTGTGCAACTAGAATTAGCTTCCATCATCATAGTTGGAATGTAGATTTGTTTTGACAAGGTTTAGGCATCAAATTTCAAAATTATATAGATGTGTATGGCTTGATGGTCCAATCGGATTTGTAGAAGAAAATAAAGAGAACTCATTTCTTATTTGATTCCAAGCATTGCTTTGCTATATAAATAGTTACAAAATTGTTTTGTCTCTAATATCTGTTATGTTTTGGGTGAGGTATAATACATTGGTCATGTCAACATGGTTCTATCCTATAAACTCGTTTCAGTACCACTTACTGTCAATAATGTAGTAATGACTCTTGTTATAGGAGTGCACTATTAGTATAACAATGGTATTCTTTGGAATCGTATTGCTAGTATAATAGCATAAATTTCTAAGACCATTGCTACTGATGAAATAGTAACCGTAACTTATTGAGAAGACACTTCTACCTAGTTTTGTTTGAACTTTTGTTTCTATCTTAAACTCATTTTAAATATAATTTTTTGATTATATGAAAATTTGTTATAAGAAGTTTAATTTAGTTTTTGATGTCATTCGACACCTATTTTATTTAAATAAAATGTTAACTTGACATGCTTAACCCAACTAAGGGGAAATTTTATTATTGCTTACTAAGTTGTCATACTCATAAAATCTCAACATTTTAAGCGTTGATACTAGAGATGACAACAAGGATCTAGGCAAGTGATGTACTAGTTGACTAGTATATATATTATTGGAATTAATGTTAAGTTTCAAATTTAGACATGATTGGCTAGAAGATTTTTAAATTATTGAATAGCTTGATATAGTTGAGTTTTGAATTTTAGATCTTGGATTGATTATATTTTATTTTATATTTAATATGAGGATTTTAACTGAACTTTAATTAGTTCTAAATTTTCCATAATCAATTAAATAGTTCTATGTCTTGTGCATCTGTGGTTCCCACTCATATGTGTACGGCATCTATTCCACTCCAGAGTTTGGGGAGTGATAGATTGTATGGTGTTAGAGCCTAATCTAACAAAATCCCTAGGACTAGATAAAACTTGACTAGAAATGGATTTAGAACGTGGTGAGATGAGCATGGGGTATTACTTGTGACATTTACTTGATTCTTGAACTTCATTGAACTCTTGTTCTGAAAACTTGATCCCTCTTGATAATCTACACGTGTTGGGATTCGTTACTTGAATATACATTATTGGTGTAATTCTTAACACTCGTTGGAATTGCTTGTTGGATTCTTGAATCCATTTTGAAGTCCTTTCTTGAGATTGCTCTACTACTTGTTCTTGAGTATTGATACTTAAATATGAATTATGGTTGGTGGAACCTTATTATCTTAATACTTGCTTAAAAATGCTTCTTGCATTATGCTTGAAATTACTTATTGAATTTTGCCCATAATCAAACCTCAACTCATAACACATTATGAAATTTTTTTGCACAACATTTTGCTCACCCTTAATTGCTTTGGGTTCATATTGCTCAAATTCAGTTGTTGTTCTTATTGCAGCCTTCCACATTATTTTGTTCTATCCCTTTTTCTTTTTGTGTTATCTTGAGACTCCAATAGCCTAATGGTTGTTGATAGTTCCATGGTTATTTTCTTTAAGTTCTAGCTTATATTCTACTTTTAAGTTTGGTTTTAACTTGAGATCAAAGTGTGTAACAAAAGCATAGTGAGCCCATAACACAAGGGCCTAAGATCTTTCCTATGATGAATGTTCAATTCATATTGCAAATCAAGAGTAAATGTCTGCTACTCTTTAATGACCCCAAGCTTGACTTTAAAGGACTAAACTCTTTTTAAGGAAAGGAGGATGTAATACCCTAAATTTTTTTTGTACTTTATTTATTATTTTTATCATGGGTTAAGGGTTTGATTAGGATAAACAAGCATTTTAGGGATTTAGTTATGTAAGTGACATTTTTTAATATAATTGAAACGAGAATCTTTGAGAGAACTTAGAGTTCAAATTATGTAAAAGTTGAGGATTGTAGCAAGACTTTTATCCTAACTATACAAGGGCTTGCCTTACCTTGATCTAATAAAGACTAGAAAAAAAAAAGAAGAAGCAAAAACAAAAGGAATAGGAAGGGAACCATGCAATAATTACATCTTTAGATTTAGCTTCTTCTTTGATACCAATTGAAATGACTTATGCCAAAATTTGTCACTGGCATAACAACTCTTTGAACCAAGGTGTACGCTCCCTCGAAAGCTCAAACTCAAGTTGTTAGTAGTGGTTAATCTCCACACTTATATACTAGACTCACTCATAATTTCTCTCCAATGTGGGATTCAGAGCATTACAATATGGTTTTCTTAAGAGCAACATTCTTTACACCTAGTTTTCTAAAGTCCCTAAAAAGTTCAACAAATGTATCTTGCAATTCTTTAAATGAATTATACTCATTATTAGCGAAAGAGTAGGAGCCTACCTCTTGTGACTCACTGTCAATGGCCATGAGGCATAGGCTAGCCACATCATCGTCATTTGATTCTTCCCTTAAGTTGTCATCACTCTTTGTGGGCAACAAAGCCTTCTTGTGTTTCTTTTCTTTTGCTTTGAGCTTTTTCTCAACCTTGAAAGGACAATCGAATTTTATGTGTCCTGATTTCTTGCATTTAAAGCATATTATTTCATTCATCTTGCTTGATTCTCCCTTGCTTCTTCTTAGGAGCACCTTATTTATTTAAGCCTTCCTTTTCAAAAGTTCTTGAACTTTTTAGTAATCATAGTGATGTCTTTATCTAAATCACTTTCTTCTTCACTCTCATTTCCCTAAATTGCCTTGAGTGCTATCAACTTCTTCTTATGGTGTTCATCCTCACTTTCATATTCCTTCAAAACCATTTCATGTGTGAAGAGTTTTCCTTGGAGGATTTCAATTGTCATTCTACTCAAGTCATGAGCTTCCTTGATTGTTGTGCAGACATTGCTTCAAGTTTTGGAAAGAGATCTTAAGATTTTTCTTTCTCTTCTTTCGAATATACCTTGTTAAAAAAGCAAACTCGTTAGTGATCTTAATAAATTGCTGAACAAGTCTATTCATCTTGCTTTTGCACACTTCATTAACGTCCTCATGAGCAACTTCTAACTTGTTCTATATTTCTTTAGCACTCATACATGCACTAATGTGATCAAATTTAGATGGATCTAATGCACAACATAAGGTATTTATGGCTTTAATAATAAATTGCATTTTTTAATTAGTTTTGTCAAATTCTTCTAGGCTCTAAGGGACCATCTCTTTTGACTCCTCACTCTTTTTCTTCATTGGAACAAAGGGACCATTGCAAATCACCTCCCAAAGGGCATAGTCCATGCCTTACAAAGAAACCCTTCATCATAATCTTCCAATAGGTGCAATTTGTTAAATTGAAGAGAGGAGGAGGAGAGATAAATTGTCTTTCAAATAACAGAAAGTTTTGAGTTATTGTGGATCTTAATTCAAAAAGATTTTAATATTAGAAATCAAAAACTTGAGTTGAGACTCTAACATCAATTGTTGGCCCAAAAGATGGTAATCCAAGAGAGGGGTGAATTGGGTTCTTGAAAACTTGTGCAACTTTTGTGTTTAAAATGATGAACAAGCAAATGTAAACACACACAAGTAAACTAAAATGCAAAAAGTTAAAAAGTAGGGAAGAAAAAAAATTCAAATATAGTGATTTATAATGATTTGGTTACAATTTGTATTTAGTTCATTCCTTAAGCCTCTTTCTTGAGAGTTAGGTATAAATTCAATGTGATTGATGTTAGTGATTTATATTAAAGTCAATACTTTTAAAAATTAAAATTATGGTCAATCATATTAAATTTATGTGACACGTGTCCTGATCATATGGAGAGCGTCCAAAGGAGAATATTAGAGAGTATTCTTAGCATTCCTCAAACTAAAAGCCAAATACCATAACCACACTAAATGGAGTCTAAATTTTTTACTTATTTTTGCTTATTTTTAAAGAGTAAAATATGTGAGAACATATATTGACTACAAGTTACTCCCTCCATCTAAGAATAATAAATATTTTTTTATTTTAGAATTTATCCTAAATTAATTGTCATTTCTTTTCATGTTTTAAAGAAGATAAATATATTTTTCTTGCTTTAATCTAATTGGTAACTATTGACTTTAATTATCTATTCTATCATAAAAAATTCTCTCTTTTCTATTTTTTTAAGGGTAATATAGGTAAAAGTATTCTATAAATTCTTAATCTAAAAATAAAATAAAATATCTATTATTACTAGATAGGAGTACTTTTAATATATAAAATAAGTTTATTTTAAAAAACTATTATTGTGGGCAGAGTACACCTTTCATTATTTCTTATTCCTTTCATTCAAGTTTAATAGTTTTAATTTGATTTTTCAACTTTTTAAATATAAAATTTAAATAAAAATTTAACAACTTATATAAACAACAATTAATTTTTTTTTCATATATGCAATTCTTTTTGAGTTTTTTTATTTGATAAAAAAATTTTCGATTATCATTTATAAAATATGTTAAATGTTCATATAAAATTTATATCCAAAAAATCAAACTAAAACTACTAAAATTGAATGAAGATAATAACCTTTTACATTAATTTAGAATTTTGAAACAGTTTTTATTTTTATTTATATTATCATTAAAAAAAAGATACAATATAATAGTAATAAAATATAAAAGATTTTGATGATATGATAAAAAAACTAAAATTAAGTTATAATAATAGAGTTAGAGTATAAAAAATATTTCCTTTTTAAAAATTTAAAAAAGATGATTAATATAGGATAACATTTTTTATATAGAGTACCAAAGAGTATTCAATTATATTATATATAATATTGACATCACGACCAAGTACAATACAAAACTCAAAAAATTTTGAAAAAGAATTCACAATTAGTGAGAGTTGAAACCATAATCCTAAAGTTTTGATGTCACGCCCTAGAACCCAAATCCGGGGTCGTGGCATATGCCGTGCACTCGTGAGCGGAGCCCACAAATGCACAAGGCTCGAGACCTACTGAGTTCTTACTTAGCAATTCAAATTTAAACCTTTTAATCTACCAAATAGTTACTAGTCGAATGTACAAAATTTATCACTTCATATATACAATCATGACTAACACTAAATTCTGTACACAAAATTTTCTATGTCAAGCATGGATGACTAACGGCTTAGCTACAAAAACCTAAGTCCAAAAGTGCTTAGCCGTCTAGCTCGTCACTCCCCCAGGCTTCCCATGCGTCGGGTCTCACTACCTGAAATGGTGGACAAGGAAACCGTGAGATAGAAATATCTCAATAAGTAAACATGGGGGCCCGACATCAAAGTTTAAAGCATGCCAAATAATCAGTTGAAACATGAACAGAGCGTTTCAAGAACAGAGCGTTTTAATAACAAATCATCAATGCAAAATAAAATCACGTAGTGGTCTCCTCTATTAGTCATAGCCAGTGTTATAAACCTCCCACTGGCAGGCACACGAGTACTAGTGTATAATCCCCACTAGTAAGGCCACGAGTGAACCGGTTCTATCACGAACATGTCGACATGTGCTAGCGTTTGTGTAATATCCCAAAATTTTGGGGTATTTTAGCATTAAATTGGGGACTTATTTGAGGAAAAATATTGTTTTGGGGCTTAATCGTAAAATTTTTAAAAGTTGAGGGACTAAAAAGAAAGGAAATTAGGATAAGGATCAAGGCTGATATTTCTCTCCTCAGCCACGTGTTTTGCTCATCCTCATCTTCTTCTTCTCCCCGATGCTCTGCCCC
>BPVZ01000003.1:5267869-5279942 GCA_020521535.1 Rubroshorea leprosula | reverse complement strand
TATTAGTGAATCTCAGGGTCAATCCCACATCGCACCTGCTCAACGACCCATCCCTGATGATGTCACTCGACGCCTCGATAGCTTGGAAAAGCTAGTAGCTGAACACCAAGGTGCTCCACCCCCACACTATACTGCTGACTCCATACCTCACCCTCTGAATACCAACATTACACTGGAACCCTATCCTGCTGGCTTCAAAATACCACAACTGGAGACTTATGATGGGACAAAGGACCCTGATGATCATTTGCATGATTTCTACTCTTGCATGCAAGCTCAGAACGCCTCTGACGCGTTAATGTGCAAAATCTTCCCCTCTACTCTCCGAGGTAATGCCCGAACTTAGTATTACAGCTTACCTCCGAGGTTAATTAGCTCTTATACAGAAATGGCATCTGCCTTTGCCACTAAGTTTTCCAGTAGAAGGTTGATTAGGAAAACTACTTCTGAGCTGATGCGAGTTAAACAGAGGGATGGAGAATCTCTGAAGAACTATATGAGCAGGTTTAATGATGCAGTTTTAGAAGTTAGTTCCTTTGATCAAGCTGTGGGAATTGTAGCTGTAATCTCCGGTCTCAAGCATGACAGGTTTAGAGACAGTTTGATCAAACATGCTGCCACCACCTTTAGAGAGGTGAACGATAGGTCTCTAAAATTTATAACTGCTGAGGAGTACGCCCTGGCGCAAAACCCACCTCCCACTAAGAACCAGCACCTAGATTGGAGAGATGACAATCCGAGCAAGAAAAGGATGAGGATGGCGCAGAACCGAAGTCCGATGTTGACCTCCCCAACGAGATTAGGAAGGACGAACTCAACACCCCCACAACAATCTGCAGGTAAACCTCCAGTTAATTGGACTCCTTTTAATCTGCCAAGGTCACAAATTTTTATGCAGATCAAGAATAAGATGGATTTACGGCGTCCTAACCCAATGAAAATTGCTGCTGCTAGTCGAGACCACACCAAATATTGTGATTTTCATCAAGATCACGGCCATACTACAGAGCAATGCAATAGCTTAAAGTCCGAACTGGAGAGTTTAGCTCAGAAGGGAATGCTAAATGAGTATGTTCAGAGAGCTGAACAGCCGAGGTTTATCAGAGAACAGATGCCGCAGCCCCCAGGAGTCCGCAATCCCCCAAATAGGCAAGGTGTGGGATATCAGCAAGCCCCACCTCCGCTCCCACCCCCAGCCAGAATCATACACATGATTACGGGAGGCCTTGAAGCAGGTGGACTAAGCTCTAAGTAGCGAAAGCTGTATGTCAGAGAGATTAAACATCAAAACCGAGCTCAGAAGCGGAAGATTGACGATGCTGAGTGGAAAAATCAACCCATTACTTTCATGTCTGCTGATCTCGATACAGTTGTTACACCCCACAATGATCCTTTGGTCACTTCTGTCATGATTAATAACTGTGAAGTACAACATGTCCTTGTTGACATCGGGAGTGCACCAGACATCATGTACTTCCACTGTTTCGAGAGTCTGGGACTGGATCCAGCATTGTTGTAGAAATATGATGGTCCTATCTATGGCTTCAACAATCAGCCTGTTCTGGTAGAAGGAGTTCTTACCCTTCATGTGGCTTTTGGGAGTGGCAGGACCTATGTGACTCCTTCAGTCCGATTCCTCGTAGTCAAAATGGCGTCCTCTTTCAACATTGTTATTGGCTGACCCACACTGACTGAAATCTAAGCTGTGGTTTCCCAGTCTCACCTCTGTATGAAGTTCCCAACTCCTATGGGAATATCAACACTACGAGGAAACTAGGAGGTGGTTAGACATTGTTATATCACCTCCATAACACAACCTATGAAGGGCAAAGATCCGACACCCGAGGCCATTCCTCAACCAATTTATGGTAATCAGCAAGTTATGGGTGTTGAGATCGTCGATAATCGCCCGGAAGATGAAACCAGAGCTGCTCCGGTCGAAGATGTTGAAGAGGTGCTCATTGATGACAGAGATCCGACTCGAAAGACGCAGATTGGAACTAGATTGAACCTAGAGGAACGAGCAGAGTTAATAGCCTTTCTCCGAGCTAATAATGATGTATTCGCATGGACTTCGGCCAATATGCCAGGAATTCCGAAATCAGCATTCCAACACAAGCTTAGCACCAATCCATTGAAGAAACCAGTGGCCCAAAAGCGGCGTCTCTTCGGGGGGGGGAGAGGCTTCAGGTTATTAAAGAAGAGGTAGAGAAACTTCTATAAGCTGGTTTCGTCAGGAAAGTTGATTACTGCGAATGGGTGGCTAACCTAGTCCTGGTGAAGAAGGAAAACGGTAAATGGCGAATGTGCATTGATTACACAAATCTTAACCAAGCCTGCCCCAAGGATTGCTATCCGATGCCGAGCATTGACAAGTTAGTTGAAGCGGCTTCAAGCAATGAGAGGTTAAGCCTCTTGGATGCATATTCTGGGTATCACCAGGTGCCGATGGCTCTCGAAGACGAAGAGAAAACCTCGTTCTATGCTGGCAATGAAATCTATTGCTATGTCATGATGCCGTTTGGCTTAAAGAACGCTGGTGCTACTTATCAGAAAATGGTGACCATCGTCTTCCGAGCTCAGATTGGCAAGAATCTGGAAGTGTATGTCGATGACATCGTAGTAAAGAGCCGGAAAGCAGAAGACCATCTAGCTGATCTCGACGAAACCTTCAACAACCTCAGAAAGAACAGGATGCGGTTGAACCCAGCCAAATGCATCTTCGGAGTGGAGTTCGGAAAGTTTCTAGGTTTCATGGTGTCTCAAAGAGGGATTGAGGTCAATCCAGAGAAGATTAGAGCCATTGTCGATATAGAACCACCGAAATCAGTAAAAGATATACGGAGATTGACTGGAAGAGTGGCAGCTCTTCATCGATTCATATCGAAGTCAGCAGATAAGTGCCTGCCATTCTTCAAGATTATAAGGTCGGCCGCCCAGAAGGATGACTCAGGAAAACAGAAGAAATTTGAATGGAGTCAGGAGTGCCAAACTGCATTTGACGAGTTGAAGTTTTATCTTAGCTCGCCACCTCTACTGACTAAGGCCATCGATGGGGAAATTCTTTATTTGTATCTGGGAATTTCAGATGAAGCCATTAGTTCGGTTTTGGTAAGAGAAAAAACCAAGCAGCAGAAACCAATCTACTATATCAGCAGTGTACTGCACGGGGCAGAGCTGAGGTATCCCATAGCTGAGAAAGCAGCATTAGCAGTTGTCACTTTGGCCAGAAAGTTGAGGCCATATTTCTAGTCACACCCAATTATCGTTCTCACAGATCAACCTCTCCGGTAGATTCTGCAAAAACCAGAATGCTCTGGAAGATTAATTAAGTGGGTAGTGGAACTGGGGAGTTCGAACTAACGTTTCAGCAGAGATCGGCAATCCAAGCTCAAGCACTAGCAGATTTCATTGTCGAATGTGCACCATGTCCTTCAACCTCTAATCTAGAGCCCAACGACTGGACCTTATATGTTGACGGGGCATCTAGCAGCAAAGGTTCAGGAGCGGGTGCTCTCTTGATTGGCCCAGAGGGTTATCGAAGCGAACATGCTTTGAAATTCAACTTTGATGCGACAAATAACATGGCTGAATATGAAGCTTTGCTACTTGGCCTACAGCTAGCATTAGAGTTAAAAATCAGTGTAATTCAAGTATACAGTGACTCCCAATTGGTAGTAAACCAAATCAACTCAATCTGCGAAGTTGTTGATCCTGTGATGGTGAAATATGCAGCCTTGGTGGCCGAGCTGAAATGAAAATTCCAAAAATTCTGTTTAAGCAAAATCCCCCGAACTGAGAATGAACAGGCAGATTCACTCTCTAAGTTTGCCTCTGATAGCTCTTTAAGTTCCAGATCTGTTTTTGTCGAGGTCCTAGATGAACCAAGCTTCATGAAGCCTCGGGTAATGGAGATTAGCACAAACCCTGACGTGCCAAGCTGGACTGATTCAATCATCTCCTTTTTGCGAGATGGGATAGCACTTGAGGATAGGCAAGAGGCAATGAAGTTGAGAAAGAAAGCATCTCGATATACACTCGTTGATGGGGTCCTATATAAGAGATCTTTCTCACTTCCTCTTCTATGGTGTTTGAATCCCTATGAAGCTGAATATGCACTTCGAGAGGTGCACGAAGGTGTCTATGGAAGTCATGTCGTTGCTAGGACTCTGGCTCACAAAGTCTTAAGGCAAGGATATTACTGGCCAAACATGCATAAAAATGCCACTTACTTTGTTTAGAAATGCCCGAAATGTCAATTCTTTGCACATCTGACTCATTAACCAGCAGAGGAGCTCACGAACTTGGTAGCACCATGGCCATTTGCTCAGTGGGGACTGGATCTTTTAGGCCTGTTCATGAAAGGGGTAGGTGGTGTAACCCATCTGGTTTTTGGTGTGGATTATTTTACAAAGTGGGTTGAAGCTCGGCCTTTATCTAGTCTTACTTCCAAAAAGGTCGAAGATTTTGTTTTCAGCTTGATTATCTGTAGATATGGGATCCCGAATCAAATTGTGGCCGATAATTGAACTCAATTCAATTGCTCCTCATTCCGAGATTTCTGTTCCAGTTATGGGATCAAGTTACAATTCACCTCCGTTTATCATCCGGAGTCCAATGGTATGGTTGAATCTGTTAACAAATACATTTTGGAAGGTATAAGGCCGAGATTGGAATAGCATAAGGCTAACTGGGCAGACGAGCTCAACAATGTCCTTTGGGCATACAGAACCACAAGCCGAACTGCCACAGGTACCACTTTAAACCAAGTCTATTTGATTAATTTCTATATTATTTTACTTCTTCTGTTACGCTTTACCTTAGAGCAAATATACATAATGCATAAAGTGCATTCTAAACTTATACCTAACTGAAATAGGTGAAACACCCTACCACTTGGCCTTTGGTACCGAAGCAGTCATTCCTGTTGAAATAGGAGTTCCAAGCTTCCGGGTCACCCATTTTGATGAAGGACGAAATGGACAACTGCTTCGGGAAAACCTTGATCTGCTTGTTGAAGTCAGAGAAGAAGCTCGGCTTCGAACTCTTGTATACAAGCAGAAACTAGTCAACTTCTATAATAAACGGGTCCGCCCTCGAACATTCAAAGTAGGAGACCTTGTTCTCAGAAAAGCTGGCCTAACAGGATTTGAAACTCATTTTGGCAAACTCGCCCCGAATTGGGAGGGCCTTTATGCCGTGGCCGAGGTGCCATATCCTGGTGCTTATGTCTTCCAAGACGCTGAAGGAAAGAGAGTTCCTCGAGTCTGGAATGTCAATAACTTGAAGAAATTTTACCCCTAATAAAATTCTTTCAAGTGATCTATGTCTTACTGTTCTTTACGCTTCTCACTTCGTGTTTGTTGAGATTCATTTTACTTCTTATTCTATGTACCCAAGGTCAATTAGTTCTTTCATTCCTTGAAACTTCACCTCTAATTAATAAATGTCATTTCATTTATGAAGTGCTTTATTTCCTTTTAATTCATTTGCAAACAATGTCCTTGTTCTCAATTTATCTGAAGTGATTTACTTCTTTGTAATTCGTCTGAAGTGATTTCCTTCCCTTTTGTTTATTTCTGAAGTGGTTAGCCTTCTTTCAAATCACGTCTCAAGTACTCTCAGTTCTTCTATTAATAAAAAATAAAAAAATATATAAACCAAACATAAACAAATATATAATTTTATTTAACAAAATAACAGTGTTACAAACTGTCTAAATGTTTTTACAAAAAATTAAAAAATAAAATTATTTCTCTGTTGGGAGAGGTGGCTCCACTGGCTCCTGCTCAGCTGGAGGAGGTGGCTGTGTTGGCTGCTGCTCGTCTGGCAGAGGAGGCTGCTCATTGTCGGAGGGAACTGGATGAATTTCCACTTTTGGAACTGGTTGGCTCTCATCCACTTCAACTCCTTCCACTCCTGCCTCCATCTCGTCTTCCTCCACCTTTGCCCCTTCTTCCTCCACTGCAACAAACTCGAAGTCGAAATGTGGAGGGAAAACAGCACGTCCATTTGCATCATGCTCCCACCTCAATTTGATCTGAGGACGGAAGTCTGCTGACATGCTCTCACCGTCTTCCTCCACTCCTCCTTCTTGCTCTCTGAAGGTGATCTTCGTAATATCCATTTAGGGATATTCTGTCTTCACCTTCTTCCTGCAGTCCGTGAATGCAATGATGGCAGTGGGCAGTCGATATAAGTTGACGATGTTGTCAAACGAGCTAGAGCTGATGAAGTTGCTGATGTGCTCCTTCATTCCATTATGCACCAAAGTCTGCACATTCTCCTTCAGCTCCAAGAAAGCCTACTTCGTCATCTTTAGTTCTTGCGCCTGAGCCTCACGCTCGCTTTCTGAGATCCTTCGTTTACTCTCTTCAAAGACGAGCTTGGTGCTCAGGGAAGACCTCTCCTGCTCCAACTGCTTCACAGTTGGAACCACCTCATCCAACGACTCTTGCAGTTCTTTATTTTTCTTTCCCAGCTCCTCCTTCTCCTTCTGCAGCTAGTCACACTGCCTCTACAAGAGTGAGTGCTCCTTCAGGCTCTCCCTGAATTCCTAGGCTAGACCATTCACCCAGCTCGCGCTCTGCAGATCAAAGCCGAGGTTAGGAGAGAAAGAAGAGAAGACGAAATAGATTAACTAAACAAACATCAATACTTTAACATACCTCTAGAACGTGCTTCACCACGGACGCTCCATCATACCTTAGAGCTTCCTCCCGCGCGTTGCGTCTGTCCACTTCGGGGAAGGTGTTGTTGATGAACCACCTAGCCCCCGTTATGTTCTTCGCTTCGAACAGGCTGCTCATACCTCAGCCCCCTCCTCCAACTGTCTGAGCTCAGGGTCCAGCTCAACAAGAGAAGGCTGAGGTACGAGCAGAGGGACCTCATTCTCGGTCTCCTCTTCCACCACCTTCTGCTTCTTCTGCAGTGCCCTCCTCTCCTCCCAACCCTTCCTCTTCAACTGTGGCACCTCCTCCTCCATCTCAGCTGAAGCCGTGACCACTACCTCCTTCCTAGCCCTCCCCTCATCCACTTGCTTGGTTGAAGTCTTTGACTTCTTCCTTGGCTTCTTGGGGATGGCCGCTCCTCCAGTAGTGTTCAAGAATTGATCCATTTCAGCTGCAAGGAAAGAAAACACAATATTAATCACAGTTCTATACTCTAAATTCAGTATTACAATGCAGAGTTAAACCAACCTTCACTCAAAGCGCTTGGCCCATAGAGCTCAGCAGCTTCTATGCATTGTGCGCTGGTGAGGTCCATTATGTTTAGTAACTCCCCTCCCTTCCTCACCAACTTCCTCACCTCTTCCTCCTCATCCTCGTTTAAAGTAAATTTATTCTGGTTGGCTTTTTTGGCCTTCCAAGATGCTAACTCCCTCACCTCGGCCTCTCCCCTCTCCCACTCCGTATCATCTACAAAAAAGAATTTTTCCTTCCATCCTTTAATGGATGAAGGACTAGCAGTGAACAAGGACCTACTCTCCCTCTTGGCTATCCTAGGGGTGAAATAATACCACCCCTTATCCCTCCTACTACCCCCCTTTAAAACAAAAAATACTTAAACATATTTACGGTTGGCACACTAATCCCCTAAGCTCGGCAATAGACTAAAAATCCTATTATTACCCTCATAGCATTGGGGACTAATTGTGTCAACTCTATCTTATAATCTAATAATAATCCTACCAGCAACTCAGGAATTGGAAACCTCAATCCCGCTATCAGATAGTGGGAATATATGGGCATCCAATGGTCCCGAGGAGCAGAACACCTCTACCCCAGTTGGCCTAACTAACACTCGAGAAGAAATCTCGTAATTTTCCACTAAGTGACCCAGGCTATCCCTGGTCCTTAGTTCAGACCTATACTGCTTCACCTCCTCTACTATCTCCGCATTCACATCATAATCTTTCTCTCCTCTACCCTCTACTTCTACCACGGTAATGGGTATGCTATCTACCCCAACCCCTACCACCTCATTCCTCCCAACTTCCACCACCTCATCTCCCCTCACCCCCTCCACCGTTTTCTCCGAACTAGATGGAGATGGACTACTCTCTGAGTCCATGCTCCCATAGTCCAAGGGCATCGCCTCATTCCCTACTACACTTTGTGTTCTTTCTGACGACATTTTCTCAAACTCTGCACGAAGTAGGGGGGAGGAATAAGTCAGGATCCCCTTAAAAAAAAAAAAAAAATCCCCTTTTGTTGCACATTCAAAATCCTCCTCACCTCTAGCCCTAACTTCCTTCAACGGACTCTAAATCAATCACAGAAAGGGAGAAAGAAGAAAGACACTTCAATTAACTCAAAATCAGAGGTTCATATACATTACCTGATTTCGGTTTCGAAAGACTTGATGTAGAGATCCCCAGTTGATGCCGCAGTTCACACGCACGAAACACACAGTAAAGCTTTTCGCAGAAATTTTGTAGGAAAAGAAATGCAAGTAAACCTCTTTCTGTAGGAAAAATGTCTATCTATACTTTTGGGCAAAATTAGATCTCAACGGCTAAGATTTGTTTAATCTAACGGTTCCTATTAACACCGTTTGGAATTCAACGGCCAACCCCAAATGGCACCGTTTTGAATTCGACAGTTTGTTTTTTAAAATTTGCCCGTTTACCTGTTGCAGTTATCTTTTTACGGCTACATTTATTGCACACGTCATCCCAAGGACAACTGTCAGATTTTTCAGACGGGCCCACTTATGCCCATTTCAACACCTTCGTTCACTTTTGCACATTTTCAATTTTTGCAAGTGTTTCACCTCGGCTCCGGCCACAGCGATCTTGCATTACATGTTTCACATCGACCTCAGTCATTATATTTTATTATTACGACTCCAGCCATTATGACCCCCATCTTTACACCTAAGCCTAACTCAACACTTCTGTTTATTTTTATATTGCACTTTTTAACCTGCAAAGTGTTTCGCTTTGGTTATGGCCACAGTGACTTAGTGCAACATGTTTCACTCCGACTCCGGCCATAGAGACATATGCTTTAATTCGGCTCCGGCCATTATGACTGCGGTCATCATTCTTTATCACGGCTCCGGCCATTATGACTCTAGTCATCATTTTTTATCATGGCTCCGGCCACCATGACTTCGGTCATCATCCCTTACTATGGCTACGACCACATTGACTCCGGTCATTATTTTTACCATGTCTACGGCCACGATCGTTCTGGTCACACTCTCTTCTTATCGCACACGGCTATGTATGCATTTGAGTTACAAATTTTATTTCTTCCTTTTACTTCTATGATTTATCTGTAATTCTCTTTGTTTATGTACTCCCCTCATTATTCCCCAACAACATCATTCACAAGTGAATGACTTCGGGGGGAATAGTATAAGGACAGGTCCGAGGTGCCAAGTCTCGGACTGCTACAGTAATTCCTTTATGACCGAAGTGAAGGATAGACCCAAAGCTTCCCGCTCAAATAGCTACATGACAGTAACAATGAGCATGCCTGCACCCGATTCCTTATAATGAGTGGCACAGCAAGTATGGTGGACACCTGTGCATCTGAATACCTCTCAAATTCTCGGTCCCGAAATAATCGTCTGGATGGACACGTCAGGCTTCGATTATCTTGCTTGGCATGCCATGTGGAGTGTCTTCGACCTAAAGGTAACCCTAATTATTGCTGACTTAAGCATCGGAGTGTTTACCCCGAGTTCCACCTCGGGGCTTTGCAGGTCATCCCGGAGTACAGGCACGGGCTGAAGGACTCCTGGTTTGGTGCAATTACAGATAGCACGGATCCCACCGACGAGATTAGGCTCCGATCATCTCCCTCACTGCCTCTCCAAAACCCCTGTCCTAGAAGTTACCTAAAGCAAGAAGAAGCACGATCTGCAGTTTTTGAGTTTCCGTTCTTCTCTGCTTTTCCACTTCCAGCAAGCTCCACAGATACGCAGCCAACCTTGTTCTCTCTAGCTGGAGCCGGCCAAAGGGGTAGTGCAGCTGTTCTGATCCCCTCCCTTTGGCGTTTGCAGCGGCGAGGTATGCTCGGAGGTGGAATCGGGGTTCCCTGAAGATCTCAAAAAAAGAGTGAAAGAAAATCGGAAACCAAGGAAGCCGCGGAGAAACCCCCAGATCTGTTTCCCTCGATTTTTTGGTTCCTCTTCTCTCTCCCAAACCCAGATCTCCAGTTTTTTATCTCTCTGATCTCGTCCCTTTTTCAAAACCCAGATCTGCCCAAAATCCCCCTCCTCTCGCTAGCCTTTGGCGAGTATGCCCTTGAGCCACCTTCCGCGAAGCTTCTCCTTGGATTAAGGTTGGGTAATCATCGTCGGATTAAGGAAAGCGGCAAGTCTTGAACCCTACCACGGAGGGGACCAATGCAGCGTTCCTGAGATGCTGCAGCTGGGGCTTCCACAAATGCCTTTAGCTCTTTATTGCTCTTTACCTTGTAGGTTTTAACATTTATTTTAGGTTAAAACCCCTTTTTGGTCCCTGAACTATTATACGGACCCCTGATTTGGTCCCTGAACTAAAAAAATTCTTGATTTGATCCCTACTGTTTACCATTTTTACCCCGATTTGGTTCTTCTGTCAAATATCAACCTACGTGTCCCTTGACGGGAAAACGATGACATGTACAAGCATTTTGACACCTAGGATGTACGGAGTAACCAAAAAAAAAGATGGCAACAAACGATTCTTAAAAAATTTCTTATTCCTTTTTTTTTTTCTTCGTTTGTTTTCCTTTTTCCCTTTCTTCTTCCTCTCCCTTTCCTTTAACCTTCTGCAAACCCTAACTCTTAATATTAAATTCGAGAATAACACAACAAATCAACAGATTAAACTCAATAGATACTTGACCCAATGGCTGCTCGGTTCGAAACGAAACCCAGAGCCTCACTTGTAGGAACCCAGCAGCTGCTCAAACCTAGCACCCGCTGGGTTTGAAATGAAACCCACCGCCTGCTGGGTTCAATTCGAACCCAGCACCTGCAAAAACCTAGCGGCTGGTAGGTTCAAATTGAAAAATCGAACCCAGCACCTGCACAGTAACCCAGCAACTGCCTTGCCTTGCCTTCTTCATCTTCATCAATCAATTTTTCATCACAATCAAACAACAAATTCCAAAAAACAAAAACTTTTTTTAATTTTTTGCACTTGGGTTCGCAAGGAACCAAACCCAAGCGTGCTAGCAAGCGTCCTTACGAACCCAAGCAAGCGTCCTTGCGAACCCAGCACGCTTGGGTTCCTTGCGAGCCTGCTGGGTTCGAAATCGAACCCAGCACCTGCAGGAACCCAGGGGCTGCTGGGTTCGATGCTAGGTTCGATTGCTTGCTGGGTTCGACCTATGCCTTCCTCATCTTCATCCACCTGCAAAAACCCAACGGCTGCCTTGCCTTCTTCATCTTCATCAATCAATTTCTCACATCATCAAACAACAAAACCCAAACAAAGAAGCAGAAATTTCCTCTTTTTTTTGGAACCGAGGGCTGGGTCTTAAGGAACCCAGCGCCTGGGTTTCATCGAACCCAGGCATGCTGGGTTCGGTGGAACCCAAGCATGCTGGGCATCGAACCCAGGCATGGGTTCAGTGGAACCCAGGCCACGCCTGGGTTCAGTGGAACCCAGGCCACGCCTGGGTTGCGTCGAACCCAGGCCACGCCTGGGTTGCGTCGAACCCAGGCCTCGCCTGGGTTCTGTCCAACCCAGGCCACGCCTGGGTTCCGTCGAACCCAGGCCTCGCCTGGGTTCGAAGGGGAAAGAGAAGGGGAAGGGGAAGGGGAAAGAGAAAAGGGAAGAGAAGGAAAAAGAAAAAAAAAAATTTTAAGTTTTATTTTTTATAATATTTTTTATATTATTATTTTTTCCATGTCATCACTTTTTTTGGTCTTATTGTCTTCCACATGTACTAATATTTAACATGTCATCCTTTTCTCCGTAAAGTAACAAGACACGTAAGCGGATATTTAACGGAAGGACCAAATCGGGGTTAAAATGGTAAACAGTAGGGATCAAATCAGGAATTTTTTTAGTTCAGGGACCAAATCAGGGGTCCGTACAATAATTCAGGGACCAAAAAAAGGTTTTAAC
>BPVZ01000003.1:5243550-5257055 GCA_020521535.1 Rubroshorea leprosula | reverse complement strand
TTTTTTTTTTTTTTTTTTTTTTTGTGCTTGATTCATAAGGATTCAAATATGGTTACTAAGAACAATCTTAATGCAACCACAAAAAGTAACTTGAAATTTTCAAAAGATCATTATTCAAAGGATCAAGTCATTATCACAAAAACAAAATGTGAGCAAAATCTTCATGATTCATTTGCTTGTTTTATCTTTCTTGTTTTCCATATATTTTTTATAGAACTTTTCAATCAACTTTCCTTATCCTCTCTTTGCAACTTCCATTTCTTTCAAGCCAATGTTGCCCAAATATCGCATTTCCTTTTCTCTCATTCCATTGAGTCTATTATAACAGAAAGTTAGTTAGTAACATATAAGATATTTATATAAAATATTTGACAAAAATTAACTTGCAACAAAAAATTACACCTAATTGTTTAAGCATAATAGTTTTTTTGTACACTTTGATTTGAAGGATCAACAATGCAACTTATGATTTGATGGGTTCTGCTTGTATTCCTTGTGCTTGGAATGCGGGTTGCAAATGGTGTTGGTGGATGGTTGTACATGCACACCACATTTCCTACTAATTGTTGCATTGCAACTTAGTTTGACACCACTAGCACCTAAGCTAGTTTTAGTACCTTTGACACCTTAGATGCTTTATGGCCTAGTCACATAATTTGATTTCCATCCAAACTAAGCTAGTTATATAAAATAATAGAGAGTTGATCACTATATATTAAGCCTAAAATATTTAAGAAATGTGTAGAGATCCAATTACATATAAATTTTACATATCATATTTACTCAGTCACCAACCATTTAGTCTTACTAGGAAAAAAAAAAAGAATTGGGACCATTGCAAAGGCATTGTCAAAGTCTAACTAAACCAAACAATGAAAAAAACATTTCACACATGCACCTAAAAACTAAGAAAGTATTGTAGGGACTTAGATTTATCATTATCAAAAAAAGAAAAAAAATTATCAAGGTCAATTATAAACAACCACTACTAAAAATGGGGGCTTATTCGGTCAAGTATCTTGATAGAATAAGTAGGAATTTTGACAAAATAAGTAGGAATTTTGATAGAATAAGAAACAATTTGGTCAAGTAATTTGACCAAATTGTTGATCTAAATATCTATTGTCAGAAATAATAATTTAGATAAATTTCATTTTAACCAAAAATGATAGACAATTTCAGTCAAAATTTTGACCAAAAATCTTATTACAAAATCTTCTATTTTAGACTAATTCGGTCAAAATATTTGATTGAAATATTATGTTCAAATTAAAAAAAATTAATATATATGCCTAATTATATTATACATATAATTACTATTTTTATATAATTACAAAAGACATTTAATTAATATTTAAAAATCTATTTATTGTATCCAAATCCAAATATATCAAAATTTTAAATTGAATATTATATAACAAAAATCAAAATTCTATAAAAATATTTAAATTTAAGCTAAATGGTAGAGAGTTAATTACTTTTTTTTTTTTTAATTTCTCCATCCCTTAACACCAAGAAAGCATTAATCACAAATTACAAACTAAATGGGAAACTTAATGAAAAAGAAAAAATTATAAAATTTTAATGAAATATAAAAAATAAAAAACAAATAAGAGTACCAAATGAGATGCCTCCTTAAATTGCCCTTAATTTCTATTATAAAATCCTGCAAAAAATAAAATTGATATCAATATTAATTGAAACAAACTTGTAAATTGTAAAGGAAATAAGCTAATAAGATTAAAATTAAAGGAAGATAGAAAATGAAAGAAAAGGAAGGAATGTACGAGGAAAAGAGAGTGTGAGAAAATGGAATAAAGGCTGAGGGGAATGGATGAAAGAGGAGGGAAAGTGAATAAGAGAAGATGAGAAAAAGAAAGAAATGAAAGAAAATGATGGAAGTAAAAGAGAAATGAGGAGGGGAAGTAATTGAAAGGAAAAGAAAGATGAGAAAGATGAGTATGGAAGGTAGAATAAAGGGAAAACCAAAAGGAAAGAAGAAGGAAATGGGTAAAATACAGTTTGAAGTGTGTCACGCCCCAAAATCGGGAGCGAAACAGATGCCATACACTTGTGAGAGAATCTCACAAATGCACAAGGCTCGAAACTTGCTAAATTCATTGCTAACAGTTCACATAAACTTAGATCAATATTTCAAAATAAAATCTAGCTTACAAAAAATAATCTACAACTCAAAATCTACATCCAAAATACAATGGCTAGCCTTCTAGCTCGTCACTCCCTTTGGTTTCCCACATCTCGGGTCTCACTACTTGCCATGGTGGACGAGGAAAAACTCTGTGAGATAACTCAGTAAGTAAGAAGATAGATAGCCCTTACTTAAAACTTATAGCATGCCAATGAGTGTAATCAAGTATCAAGAAAAATGGGTACAAGTACAAGAATGAAATAGACATCTCCTTTATGGTTCATAGTTAGTGTATGTAAACCTCCCACTAGCGGGCACAAGATTTGCTAGTGTATAATCCCACTAACAGGATAACAAGTGTAACAATAATGAACCCGGTTCCATAGGTAACATGTTGACATGTGCTAGCATTTATAAACCTCCCACTAGTGGGCACAAGTATTACATGACCACATTGGAGACTAAAACAAGCTAGAAAGTACATTTCAAGTAAATTCAGGAAAACATGTATAATAGGGAGCAAGTAAGATATGTTAAAACTTTTATAAATAGGCTTGCTTAACCAACTGAAATCCAACTTGATAAAATAGGATTTAATCATGGTTGCTAAGCCAAAATAGACTTTTAATCCTGTCACCATCTCAAAATCAATAAAAGTCATGGTTCAAACTTACATTTTAAAATCAAGGATAAACCATAAATTTACTTGCCTCCCTTGTCGTTATACCATAAGCTAGAATTCAAGTCTCAAGGAGGTGAAGATGTCTTAGAACCTATTTCATGTCAAGAACAACATGATCACAACATGTCTCATTCAACTAAATTGGTTTTTAAGTCTAGCACCAAGTTCTAATTCAAGGGAACAATTTCTCCCTATCTCCTCTTGCCACTTCTACCCACCAAAACCTTACTAGCATATGTATATTAATTCACATGCATAGCCATATTTAAAAAAAAAATTCCAAATATGACAGCAGACATTCCAAAAATTTTCGGCAAGGAGCAACAAAATTTTGGTAAATGGCAAGAAATTCTAGGGAAAATAGTGTAGAAAATAGTAAGGAAAAGTGCAAGAAACATGCAAAATTTTTCTAGGTTAAAACAGTGCAGAAAACAACAAAATTTATGGCAAAAATAGCAGCAGAAAATGAACCAAAACTAAGCCAAGACAAACAACATCCAGTAGCAAGACAAGGCAGTATTCTGGTGCTAAAACAACATGTAAAACAATTTCTTTAATGTAACTAACAAAGTAGAAATTCACAAACCAAAAATGGGGCAAAAGTAGTCAAAATAGCAGCTAAAATCTAGAAAAAACATGATGCAATATGGCCATAGGAATGTGAAAGTAAAGCAAAAAACATAACAACTTTCTAGGAAAGTTTGGGTAATTTTTGAACTAGACATTCTACTAGAATTTTCACCCAAAAATTGACCACTCTGGGCTCAATGGTTAACAGATAAAATGTAGCCCTATGTCTTTGCATTCTATAAGATTAAGAATTACCTTAATCCAATATCTACAAAGGAAGTTATGGTTGAAATAGTGATAATAGGTCGGGCTACTAGTTTAGTTCGCCTATAGGATCCAAAATTATAGCAAAGTTTTCACCCTAAAAACAGCTGAATTGGGTTAAATGTCCAACATAAATTTTGTAGGTTTATCTCTTAACTTTCCATAGAATCAAGAATGAACTCAAAACAATATGTATAGAAAGAGTTATGGATAAATTACTATAGAAGGGTCATGCAGTCCAAATTTCTAGCAAGTAAAGGAAATCAATTTCTAGTGGTATTTATCATGGACAAAATCAAGGGGGAAACTATAAAAAATTTCTAAAATTGAAAACTCTAAAGGATTAGAGTTAACCCACTTTGAATCATAGAGGAAAAAATGAGTAATATGGTTGATTTCTTACCAAAAAGTCATGAAAATGGTAATGAATAGCAACCCAAAAAAGATTAGTAGATTGGAAGGTGCAGCAACCCAAATATGAAATATTGCTTATGATTTTGAGAATTAAAAGCCTATTAATCTCTATATCTTGCTAGGAGGAGGAAGAAAAGTTAAGTTTCTTACCTATTTTCTCATGGTAAGGAGGTGTTAAGCAACTAGGGCTTAAGGCTGCAGCTCTTCAAGTGAGGGGCTAGGAATATGCAGGAAGGGAGAAGGAAGAAATAGAAAATTAGACTTAAACCCCATTAAATACCAAATTTTTTAGCCCACCCTTAGACTATTGAATTTTTAATCATTAGGCCCAACAATAAAATTTTTTTCCCATATAAATCCCTAACTCAAATTTTAAGGTCCTAAAAAATTTTGGGATATTACAAAGTACTTGAAGTTTTTTTTTATAGAGTGATTAACTATTTCAGTCAAGAATTTTGATCAAAATAGTTTTGGTAGAAAATTCAAAATGTTTCACTTGATTTGTGGAGCCAGAACATCTAATTTTGGATAAGAATTTTGGTTGAAATAATTTTGGTTGAAAATTTAAGAATTTTTTCTTAATTCTTGGAACCAAACAATATAATTTCGGTTAAGCATCTTATCCGAAATAGTTTTCATCAAAAACTAAAAAAATTTAGGAAAGAAAGCACCATACTAATACAATTAAAAAAAAAAGATTGTTATTTTGGTAAAAAATTTTGACCAAAAAACATAACTAAATTAAAACAAAAAATACTTAATTAATTGAGTCAAAATTTGTGACCAAAATGCTTGTTAATTTATTATTGATATAATTTAGATTAAATATTTGATCGAAATAATTTAGACCAAATTATTACGTTTAATAACTTTTACTTGGACTAAAGCATATTTCGGTTAAAATGCTTGACCGAATTAATTTTTTTTTATCATAATATTTTCTTGTCCAAAATATTTTGTCCATAAAAAAGCTTTTTCTAGTAGTGAACCATATTCACCAAAAAAAAGAAATTATAAATAACCATTAAAAATAAACTACAAGAGACCTAACCTAAAGGCAACAGCAATATATGTCCTCAATATCCCCTGATTTGAAACCCTTGGATTTGTAGTACTCTCAACTCCTTACTCCAGTGTTTGACTTGTACAAGACATGGTGAATTTTAGGAAGGTTCGTCTAGGGAAGATAAAAGGGACTAAGGCAAGGTTTTTTTTCCAATTATTTTTATTTCATTGGGACCCTTAATTGCCATGTAGAACATAAATTGTAGATAACAGAGCATTTAACCGAAGTTGGATGAGGTTAACGAGGAGATTGATGGTGTTAAGACTTTTATCCATGGAAGGATGATGGTTGGCTTTTTTAAAAAATTGAGGGATTGTAATGTTTAGGGATTTTTAGTGGTAATAAGTTATAAAAAATTTTATACAATAAATTGTTGGGTAAGGGTAATGATTTCCGCTATCCTTACCCAATCTATTTATTCTGTAAGCTATTAATATAATTTTTTTAAAAGAAAGGAAAAAAGTGTTTATCAATCAAATAAAAATACTCTAAAATTATGTTATTTTAATAAATTTTCATTGAAAAATTAAAATAACTTAATTTTAAAATAGAAGACTGTTTTAGTCGTTTTATTGTTTCTTTGTTGAAAACATATAGTTTTGAGCAATTTTTGCTTGATTTTCTTAGATCCGGTTGATAGATACTAATTTTTAAAAAAATAATACTTGAATGAATTCTTTTAAATTATTTCTCATTTATTTTACAATAATTAATTTTGTATTCTTCAATATCTATTTAAATGCTTTTGTTAAAAAAGAATGAAAATATATTGTATAGTTCATTATCTAATGCATAAAAATAATAAAAATTACCTCTACCCTATATAATATGACCCCTAATGTTGATAAAATATTTCTATTTTACTTTTAAGTATAAATTTTAATTAGCCTTAAATTGCTGTGACTAACATTTCTTTTCTTTTCTTTATGAAAACAATTTGGATCATTGACAACTTTCAATTATAAATGATTTGAAGAAATGAGCTTGAAGGAAAGACTTTTGAATATTATGAAATAAAGAAAGAGTTAAGTGAAAATAGAGTACAAAGTACAAAGATACGAAGAAACAGTGTATTATACCCTTAATTGAGTCTTATGAGAATTATAATACGTGGAGATATCTTAAAAAGTCCTATGAAGATTAGATAGGTTAAATTGCACTAGAACTAGAATACCCAAACACAAACCCCAGTAGAATTGTAATCATAAGGTGATTCTATGTAATACCCTATAAACACCCCAATGTTAAACCTAGGCCAAGAGATTATTTTTATTATTTTTCTTCATTCTCTCTCTATTGTAAACTCTCTCCATTCTTGATCAATAAAGTACTTGGTTCTACACCATCTTTTCTATTTGGTTTGAGCAAGATATGGTAGATACAAGGTACAATTTAAGAGCAATTGTGCAAGCTGTGACCTCTTTGATGGATGTTGTAAATATTTTAACGCAATACAAGTTCAAGACAAGTGCATCAGAAACAATATCTTGCTCTTAAATTATAGATGAGTCATAGAGGATTTCACCGCCTTCAACTATGTGGGCTTATAGCTTTTCTGGGAAATGCAAGATTTAATGCGAGAAAGTAGTGATTATGATGATCAAAGCTATGCACATTCACCAATGGAGCCTATTATTGATATAGATTTGCAGCTATCCTTCACCTTCACTAGATGTGTAGTGTCAATCTATGGAAACATAAAGGCGATTCGATAGAGGTATCTAGGGACAACAAACACAGTTTTGGTGGAAAAAGCTTTTGCTAATGAAGTTATTAAAGAACCTATGCTGTCAAACTTCAAAGCTTCGCAGTTGGCAGAACACTATAGAACACAAGATCTGGTGGAACATGTGTAAGTATTCAAAATGGCAATGATGGTCTATGAAACTTTTAACACTCTTTTGCACAGACGGTTCCTCGCAGCTTCCAGGAAAGCTGTGTAGGCTTGGTTCATAACATTATCAAATAGTTCATTTTCACAATGAAGCAGTGCAAATAAAAAATTTAGATCAAGAGTTGTGATGCATGCTTTGATAGACGGTCTGGAAGATTCTAGATTCTATAATCTCTACATAAATGTGAGTCAACCAGCTTTAATGTTTTGTTGAATAAAAACAGAAGGATATATTTGAGCAAAGGAAAGATTTGCTATCAAAGAAGCATAGGAGTTATAAAAAATATCAAAATTATAGAAAAAAGCCACAAGCAGAGGTCTAAAGAAAGAGACATCACCAAGGATCCTTTGATCATTAGATCTTTTTTGACCTTAACCATCAGAAGAAAACATCACCAAAGACAGTCTAAAAGCTATGTTTGATTATGTTCATTGGTAAAAAAAACCTTTGAATTTGTTGATGTATGCCTAGACACTGGGAGTGGTGCAACTTTTGATCCATCTTTCCTTGAAGAAAAACCTATGAGGAGCCCAAGACCGATGGAAGAAAACACATGTTAATCGTTGGAATTCTTAAAGCATCGCTAGTTACACAACTCTAAATCATTCAACAGAAAGTTATGATGTAGGAATGAATCAACAACTTACCAGATAAGTCTAATATCTCTTTTACAAAATTTAAATAAATATTTTCATATATCAATTCAAAATCAATTATGATATTGAAAGCACTAACGATTCTCTCATGTCTTTAAAGTAATAAAGACATCAAGGTAGAAAAATCTATGTAGCTTGTTTCTATTGTGAACTTGTGCAAGAGGAAATCTTAGATTATATAATGCATGGACGATTTACTGTTGCAAAAGAGTAAATGCATGTAGGACTTTTTGATTTAGAGTCATAATGTACCTAACGATTGTAAAAGACATACAGGCAAACATCTACCATCTGCAGGAATGTGCTAGATATCACAATTCAATAACTCAATTATAATGTGATTCAAAAACCTAGACATCATTATAATGATTAGATAGATAGAAGAGCAAGCACTTTATCAAAAAAGGTGGAGAATCAATTACATCCATATTTGAAGAAGCTTTGCTATAATCACATTCAACCATACTGAACAATGAAGACAGAGCATCATAAAATTCTGCATTTGCAAGGCAAGATAGACATCTTAAAATCCTACATGCACAGATCTTAAAAGAAAGTTGCGATTCTAGCTAAGTATATTTACCTTTCTAAATAATTTCTAATTTTCAATATTAATAATTATACAAGTTATTGTGTTTCTAAGAAAACTAACCTTTTTTTGAGAAACTTTTAGGAGAAGGCCACATAGGCGAAAAAGCTATGAGTATAGGAATTTAATTATAGAACACACAGGTTTAACAATAGCTATAAGATCAAGAAGAGCACTAAATTGCATACAACACAGAGGATATAAATCTTGTGTAATGATGCGAAATACATGCGCCATGAAGAAGGATTATTGGGAAAAGTTATGTCGATGTGTTATGCTTTTTTAATGCAATCTTAAGGAAACCAGGTTTAAATGCTTTGTAAGCTATAGTTTCGACATAACATGTGATGATGAAATTTCCCACACCAAAAGGAGTTAGAATGGTGATAGAAAGATCCACAAAGTTGGTGATATTTTAAGAAGAAAAACATTAACTATTAACATGATAAACATGAGTGGAGGTTTAAAGGAGTAGCATATAGAACCTATTGATTGTATGAAACTTGTGATGTTTGACTCAAAGAAACCTGAGATAACAACAAATATCAGAGTTGATATAGATCTTAAGTTTACCACACATTTGGAGGAATGTTTGAGAGACTATAAAGATCAAGCATGTCTACTACACCAAAAGGAGTTAGGGAGGCATATTGCTACATAGTAATGCCTCTTGTTTTGAAGAACATAGGTTTTTAGTAAATTGCAGAGCTATAACATGAAGTTGAATATGTGAAGTGCAGATTTAGAATGTGTGATACCCCAAAATTTTCTAGAATATTTAAGTGTGAGTTAGGGACTAACTTGTGAGGAAATATTATTAGTGAACTTAATGGCAATTTGTGTTAAATTCAAGGGATTTAAAGGAGGAAAATTTGGATAAGGATGGCTTATTTCTTTTCTTCTTCTTCCTTTCTTCTTCAGCCCGCGTGCTTCTGCTCTTCCCGACCCTGCTGCAGCCGAAACAAAAAGAAAAAAAAGGGAACCAAGCAAGCCGACAGCCATCCCAAAAACCCGGTAGAAAGCTTGAAATTTCTCCTTCTTCTCTTGTTAAATAACAAGCATAGAACCCAGAAATCCTTCCCCCCCATCTGCAGAATTCCAGATCTGCTCTACTCTGTCCTCACCGTCCGGCTGCTCCTGCTTTGTGGGGGCGAATTGCTTTGGTTTTTGGTAAGATTCAGCCAAGAAATCATCTCTTTAACCTTGATTTAGGCTGGGTTTACTTTAATTGCTTTTATTTCCTTCAATTTTTGGGTAGATTTCCGTGAGTTTCCCTGCAGATCCCGCCGGCCTCCTCCCTAAACTGTAGCTTCTGTTTCCTTGCTTGCAAATTCTGGTATGTTGACAGCCCTTCCAAGCCTTGAATTTGTCCATTTATTTGCTGCCTTGTGTGTCTGAATTTTGCTGGAAAAATGGGAGGAATTCCGGTAGCAATTAAGAGCATTTTAAGTGTGTTTTGTTTCTTAATTCATGTAGAAAATTAATTAATTGACTGCTGTGATTTTTGGAGAGAAAATCCCGTGAATTAGCTAGTGTTTTGGCCAATTTTTGGAAGTTGCAGTACTGTTCACGGCGCGAGCATTGTTCACAGTACTGTTCACGGTACTATTCATGTGTAATGACCAACCATTAATGGAGATTTAAATGTTTAGTTTGTAATATATGAACAAATTTGGAGATATTTGATCATGGGAGATTGATAGGAATAGCATCGTGATTAGGGGTAGCCATGGTGATTTTACTTTTGAATTTGTGGTACCGTAATTAATTCTTGGATATTTTGATTAGGTTCCTTATAATTCTGTCAGTTTAGCACTAAGATCGAGTCTTCGGTTTTATGCAAGTGAGGTAAATAAATTTATGGTAATGCTCGTATAGTTTTTAAAAGCATGTTTTGACTTGTTTTTGAAGTGGTGGGGGGAATAAACCCGTTTTATGCAAAAGTAAGTATGATTGATTTGAAGTGAAATTTTTATGCTTTTCATTAAATTGAGCATGCCTACTTGAAATTTAATTGATTGTCCTAATGATTTGAAAGTGATTGGTGAATTATGGTTTTTCTGTTAACTTCTACTTGTTTTGTCTCCAATATGGTCATGTTATTCATGTGCCTGCTAGTGGGAGGTTTATAAATGCTAGCACATGTCAACATGTTACTGATAGAACTGGTTCGTTTCTATTATCCTGCTAGTGGGATTATACACTAGTAAATCGTGTGCCTACTAGTGGGAGGTTTATAACACTGGCCATGACCTATGGAGAAGACGTCTATTTCGTTTCCGTACTTGTACCTGTTTTTTGTGATTACACTGGTTGGCATGCTATAAGTTTAATTAAGGGCTATCCATATTTACTTACTGAGTTTATCTCATAGCTTTTCCTTGTCCACCATTTCAGGAAGCGAAACCCAGGACGGGGAAACCATGGGAAGTGACGAGTTAGAAGGCTAGCCATTCCAAGATTGATATAGATTTTAGAAATAAATCATGTTTTTGTAAGATAGATTTTACCTTGAATTTATGAGATCAAAATAGATTTTGGTCATTAAATCAATTACTTGGATTTAAATCATTTTGGATATAGAAATAAATTGAAATATCTAATTTAAGTTATTGGATTGTCATATGTAAATTGGATAAGTTCACAGCCTTGTGCATTTGTGAGACTCTCTCACGAGTGCACGGCGTCTGCCACGTCTCTGGATTTGGGTTCTGAGGCATGACAGATTTTGTGGTATCAGAGCTTAGGTTAAATTAGATATCTAGAGATTTTGTGGTATCAAAGCTTAGGTTAAATTAGATATCTGGAGATTTAGTGGTATGGGAGCTTAAGTTTAAATTAAGAGCTTAGGATTAAATTAAGCACCTCAAGATTGAGTGGTAAATACCTAGGTTTAATTGAATACCTAGGATTTGTTTGGAACTTGGCTGGCCAATGGATTTTAGAATCGTGGTGAGACGAGTGATGAGGTTATATAAGGGACGATTCTGATTCGTGTTGTCTGAATTTTCTAATCCATTTTGATGAGATGGTAATCTAATTGTTCTTGTTTCTTGCCTTCCTACCCTGTGTAGATTCAAGATATTAATCTTGTCCGCCATGTTCTTAAGACCTTGTTTTGAAACTTGGTCATTTTCTGATAATTTGGACTTGTTTAGACTTGTTACATGAATAGAATTTTTGTATGCTCTTTTGCCACAATCGTAAAATCTAGGGAGTTGTAGAGATTTTTTTTTATTGATCCTATTGGTCTCTACAACATAGCTGGTTGAGAATTTGTTCTGTTTGTCATATGACTAGTGGAAGATGGGCAACCCTCTACTTTGTAAGAGATTCAAGGCTATTTTAGCAAATGTTGTGTGTTTTCTAGATGCGTTTTAGGAGTTGGATAACTTGGTAATTTCACTACTCATTATCTTTATGAAAGTCTTGTAGTGAAATTCACTTTTTCCTTTTGGAGCTTTATGGTCTTTTCATGTGGCTCATTTTTCTATATTGGTTAATCAAAAACAGTGATCAATTCAATTGAAATTGCCATGTTTTTGTGAAGATTGGCAAGCTGTCATAAAGTTAAACTCTCTCTATTGTTGCTAATCTCTACATTCTTGATACTTGGAAACTGCTTAAAACTCTTGAAATCCATCTTGAATCTTTCTTGAGATTGCTTTGTACTTGTTCTTGAAACTGAAATCCAAAGGAAATGGATAATGATTATTGAAATCCTCATTATCTTGATTCTTGTTTGAAATTAATTCTTGCATTATTCTTGGAATCTATTTTGAATTGTCATTGAAAACCATTCTTGACCTGACTCTTGCTCTTACTCAAATTCTGTATACTGCTCTTGCTCAAATCCTGCATATTCTGTTAGTTCTTATTTTAGTATACTTGTTGATCTTCTTGATTTTTGGTTTTGTTCATATGGACACCTCTTTAGGAGGGGTGATGATTATTAGAAAATACCTATATAAGACATCATAATTCTTGTCTTTTGCGAGTGTTAATCTTTGTATCCTTGATGTCTTAGCTTTGACTTGACTCTAGGATGTCTAGGATGACTTGATTGTAAATCTGCTTAGCCTCCATGGGCTACGAGGTGAAGGGGTTGTCTTTGAAGTACTTGATGCCCTAGAGTTTTGTTCCAAGAGAAATGGTTCTTTTATCTGGTTGCTTTGATTTTTGTTTGCCCTTTTAATTAGAAGACAGTAATCTTCTAAGTATCCTGATCCCCATTATTGATTCTTCTGTTAATTAATTCGTATTACTTGGGGTGCTAGACCTTGACATCTTGGTTATATCTGCTTTTGAATTCATGTTCTGGTTGTCATTATTGAAATCTCTTTATGGGCCTAATCATTGAATTCTATTGCTTGTTTCATGGTTAACTCTTGTCTCTTAATTTTGACTGCTTGGTTAAATTTGATCTTGATTCTTGGTGAATGCCGTTTTGTTGTTGAATTTTTGAGCCATTCTACCTTGCACTCTTATGTTCTAGTATCCTTCCAAGCATTCATATTTTCCACTGATTTCATTATGATGCTATTTTGGAAATTTTACATGTCATTTGATGGGTCTAGCTTTTAACTCTTGTTAATTGCTAAAATCTGTCTCGTGATTCCAGTTGCTTTGTTAAACATGATCTTGGTTCTGGTTAACCTTGTTGTGGCAGAATTCATAAGGCATCCATGCACTTGTTCACTCATTCATAATCCATATATCCATTGGATGCTTATCCATCTTTAATAAAGTTCAAAGTTTTGTTGTACTCGTCTTTAAATCCATGCCATTCTTTGCTAACTCGTCTTGTATTGGGTTCATAGCGTAACCCCACAATTGTTCTTTTGTGGCTTTGGCAGGATTTATTTTTATTTCTTGTGCTTTCTGTATTACCTCAGCCTCTAGTAGCTTGTTCATGGTAAACCCTGTTAAGTAGTTAATGTTCTATTTTTAGGATTAGTTTTAGTTTGATATCAGAGTGGCGTAGCGGAAGTGTAATAGGCTAAGTTCTGATCATGGAAAGTTGGTGGAACATCTGTTTTGTCTTGGATTAGGTGAAGCCATTCACCAGTCTAGATGGTCCTCAATTTGAGTTTTGGGGACAAAACTCCTTTTTAGAAGGGGTGAATGTGATACCCCAAAATTTTCTAGAATATTTAAGTGTGAGTTAGGGACTAACTTGTGAGGAAATATTATTAGTGAACTTAATGGCAATTTGTGTTA
>BPVZ01000003.1:5232378-5243450 GCA_020521535.1 Rubroshorea leprosula | reverse complement strand
CTTTGTGGGGGCGAATTGCTTTGGTTTTTGGTAAGATTCAGCCAAGAAATCATCTCTTTAACCTTGATTTAGGCTGGGTTTACTTTAATTGCTTTTATTTCCTTCAATTTTTGGGTAGATTTCCGTGAGTTTCCCTGCAGATCCCGCCGGCCTCCTCCCCAAACTACAGCTCCGGTTTCCTTGCTTGCAAATTCTGGTATGTTGACAGCCCTTCCAAGCCTTGAATTTGTCCATTTATTTGCTGCCTTGTGTGTCCGAATTTTGCTGGAAAAATGGGAGGAATTCCGGTAGCAATTAAGAGCATTTTAAGTGTGTTTTGTTTCTTAATTCATGTAGAAAATTAATTAATTGACTGCTGTGATTTTTGGAGAGAAAATCCCGTGAATTAGCTAGTGTTTTGGCCAATTTTTGGAAGTTGCAGTACTGTTCACGGCGCGAGCATTGTTCACAGTACTGTTCACGGTACTATTCATGTGTAATGACCAACCATTAATGGAGATTTAAATGTTTAGTTTGTAATATATGAACAAATTTGGAGATATTTGATCATGGGAGATTGATAGGAATAGCATCGTGATTAGGGGTAGTCATGGTGATTTTACTTTTGAATCCGTGGTACGGTAATTAATTCTTGGATATTTTGATTAGGTTCCTGGTCGTTCTGTCAGTTTAGCACTGAGATCGAGTCTTCGGTTTTATGCAAGTGAGCTAAGTAAATTTATGGTAATGCTCATATAGTTTTTAAAAGCATGTTTCGATTTATTTTTGAAGTGGTAACGGGATTAAACCCGTTTTATGCAAAAGTAAGTATGACTGATTTGAAGTGAAATTTTTATGCTTTTCATTAAATTGAGCATGCCTACTTGAAATTTAATTGATTGTCCTAATGATTTGAAAGTGATTGGTGAATTATGATTTTTCTGTTAATTTCTGCTTGTTTTGTCTCCGATATGGTCATGTTATTCGTGTGCCCGTTAGTAGGAGGTTTATAAATGCTAGCACATGTCGACATGTTACTGATAGAATCGATTCGTTTCTGTTATCCTGCTAGTGGAATTATACACTAGTAAATCGTGTGCCTGCTAGTGGGAGGTTTATAACACTGGCCATGACCTATGGAGGAGACGTCTATTTCGTTTTCGTACTCGTACTTGTTTTTTGTGATTACACTGGTTGGCATGCTATAAGTTTAATTAAGAGCTATCCATATTTACTTACTAAGTTTATCTCATAACTTTTCCTTGTCCACCATTTCAGGAAGCGAAACCGAGGACGGGGAAACCATGGGAAGTGACGAGTTAGAAGGCTAGCCATTCCGAGATTGATATAGATTTTAGAAATAAATCATGTTTTTGTAAGATAGAATTTACCTTGAATTTATGAATCAAAACAGATTTCGATCATTAGAACAATTACTTGGATTTAAGTCATTTTGGATATAGAAATAAATTGAAATATCTAATTTAAGTTATTGGATTGTCAGATGTGAATTGAATAAGTTCCGAGCCTTGTGCATTTGTGAGACCCTCTCACCAGTGCATAGCGTCTGCCACGTCTCCGGATTTGGGTTCTGGGGTGTGACAGAATGGAAGCTAGGAAATTCTTGGAGTACATGTTAACTAATAGAGGAATTGAAGCCAACCTAGATTAGGTGTGTGCGAAACTAGAGATAAAACCTCTGACTTCAATAAAGGAGATATCATGTCTTATGGGAAAGCCATTATTGAAGCAATTAGCATAGCTTTAGTCAAACATGACAAGAAAAAGCAAAGGCTTGTATACTTTGCAAAGACCTGGGACAAGATACACACCTTTAAAAAGGCTATCATATGCATCACAATAGCCAAATGATTCAAATATTATTTACTTGAGCACAAAACTATAGTTTTAACTAATTATCTTTTGAGACATGTGTTGTAGAAGCTAAACCTAGTAAGAAGGTTAGTAAAATTGAGCATTGAGCTCACAAAGTTTGAGACAAAATTCCAATCTCAAAAAGCTATGAAAAGCACGGGTTTTAGCAAATTTCTTAGTAGAATTGAGCAAGGAAGAAAAAGCTATGCACAACACACCTTTATCACTACCTCCAGCAAAATGGCAATCACAGAAGAAAGAAAAACAATCAATAAAGATGCCACTAAACCTACTATGGAGTATTCATATAGACAAATCTTTAATGAAAATGGGAGCGGAGAAAAAATCATAGTCACATCACTTGAAGAAGAAACATTTGAATACACATTGAGGTTTGCATTGGAAACATAAAAAAAAAAAGTTGAGTACAAAGCATTACTTAAGAGACGTACGTTAGTGAAAGCTATGAGAGTAGACTATTTAAGGATATTCAGTGATTCCTATTAACACTAAAAAATAGAAAAGATGGTACCAAGAACTTTATTGATAAAGAGGTTTACAATGGAGAGGAAGTAGAGAAAAATAATCTACCTCCTTAAGTTGATCCTTGAGGTATTTATAGGATATTAACATAAAGTTATCCTAGGATTACAACTCTATTTGATTGATGTTTGGGTATTCTAATTCTAATAGAATTGGGTTTATCCTATTCTTAGTAGAAGTCTACCTAAGATATTTCCACTTGTCTTAATTTCCATAGAACTCAATTTTAGGTATAACATTTTCCCCCCAATCAAAAAAGTTTAAAGGTAACGAAAACTTGTTGAGTAGCTTGACTCCAAATTTTGCGTAGCTTTTTCATATCTTTGCCTTTAAGATGTTCCATCTTATTATGGCAAAGATTTTGTGACCATGGCTGCCTCGTCAAAAACCTTAGCTAGTAAGAAACCTTATAGGATAAAAAACTAGCTTAAGGAAAAAAGAGTACAGCACAGGTTTTTTGTTATTTTCACAACTTTCGGTATGCTTTCTATCAATCTTCCATATTCTGTGCAGTTATCTTGATTTCTTTATTTGTATTTTCTTCAAGATTTCTTTGCTGGTATTGTCATTTCCTTTTTGCTAGCTTTTACATGTGTGCAACCCCTATTTGTGGTTGGTACCAAGATGGACCAACTTGCAGGATTTCTTCAAATTTCTCCATTTTGCTTAAAAGGCTGAATTTTAAAATGTGGGTTTTTGATAAGGCATTCTCGAACTTTCCACCTTTTCTTTATAAAATTCTTTATCTTTTCTCCCTTTTTCGGTGACTTTCTTCTTTTTCTTTATTAATTTATCTGATCTTTTCACCTTCTTTTTCTTGCTTATTGTTCTTCGATTTAGCCCTTTAGTCTCCATCTCCATCTTTCTATGTTTTCTTTTTTATTTTATTTCTATTTGGTTTCTCCAATTTCCTCTCTTTCCCCTCCGATGTGGCTTCCTTCTTTTCTTCAGCTGTTCTTACTTTCTTTCTTCTACTTCGCCATTTTTTTGTTTGATGGAGAGGGATCCTTTTGAATATGTTATTATTGCTTTGGTTACCCAGGATTTTACTAAGATGGAGGTAGATTTTTGTTAGAGCTTCTTCAGCTGTAGTCCGGGCTTTGGTAACTTTTGTTGTTGTTGAAGCTCCTTCTTAACTTATTTTATTTTTATTTTGCTTCTTCATCACTCCACCACAAACACAACACTCCCCGCATTCCTGACAATCTCTCTATCTTCTCCGACTTCTTACAAACCAGTTTGTCGGTTTTGGTCAAAGGGTTGCTGCAAGTATGGCAGTAACTGTTGGTTTTTACATCCTGATAATCAATCTCCTATCGTCGTTAAGAATTGGCTCCTCCAATTGCAAGTATTGCATGGATAGTCTCTATTTTCGTTTAGAGGTTGACAATGAGGAGTTCTCCAACCTGATGATAACCAAATCGACATAGCTGATTACAATCCTCCTCAAGTTCTTGTGTCTGCATCTGCTGCCATTGCATCAGCCAACATATTAGTCCTTGGATTCTGATAGTGATGATGAGGATTTAGAGCTATTTCAAAGCATAAGGAGTTGTCTTGCGATATTGGATGATGTATGCGATCCTCTTTTACTGCTAATTACTTTCGATGATAATGACGATGATGCTAAAGATGATTTCAAGACTCTTTACTGCTGATTCTTTACCTCCCCCGCAGGTATCCGCGCTTCCTTTTATGTTTCTTTGTTGATGCAAAGGTTTTCCAAGATGCCCATCCTTTTTAGCTTTACCGACATTTTATTGAACCTGTATATAAGAACATTTATTTTTGGAAAAACATTTGGGTTGCATTGCTTTAATATTTCTCTATCTATTATGGATCTTTTATTTTTGTTTTGTTATATTTGGATCTTTCTATTTATATATATATATGTTATTATGTTGTAGTGCATTGGTTTTGTGTTTTAAGAACATCTACTTGTTGAACAAATGCTCAGTTTCTAACTTGAGTTTTGATCATGCCTGGCATTATGACTTTTCAATGAAACTATACCAGAACTTGTGTATTTGGTTGGTTTACTGGCATGCTGATATTCAAAAGTTAAGTATAACTAAATTCTAGTTTTTGAATTTTTGTGTAGCTTTTTATCAGTTTTATAGGCCATCATAGTTTCTTATGGTGAATGTATTCTCGTTCGTCAATGAGAATCCATAATTTAATGATCAGTTAGTATATGCCATGTCCTCCATTTTCTTATATAAAAGATAGGCTAGAACACAAGTTTACACCCCAATTGGTTACTATGGGTTTATGTTGCAAAGTCTTTCCTATATTCGAGAATTGCATTAACCTTCGTAGCCTCACTTGCGTAGCTTTTGCCTAGATGTTTATATACACCTTAACTTGCTTGCAACTTTTTATAGAGCCTCACTTTCGTAGCTTTTGCTTGGGTATTTCTATACACCCTAGCTTGCCCATAGTTGTATAGCCTCGCTTGCATAGCTTTTGCCATGGTATTTATATACACCCTAGCTTGCCTACAGCTTTTAGTTTGCTTAAGCTTATTTTAGTTAGTTTTTTCTCAAAATTTTGAGTTAACTAACCTTATCCGGATTTTAGAGATTTAAGAATAGCTCCATAGTTTTGCACATTCATATTTCACCATGTTTGGTGTTTAAAGCTTTGGATAACTTAAAGGGGATGCTGAAGCTATATGTTGCGTAGAAGTGAGTGAAGATGTGTACAGCCAAGACCTTATTCTTAAAGTTGTGTTCCATTTAGAAGTGGTTTTTAGCGATGCAAAATGAATCTTTGCTTTTAAGGTGCACAACATTTTAAGTCCTTGGAACTAAGGTTTCATTGGGATGATTGGGCTTGAAAGCTCCATTTCTCAAACTCTCTTTATAGAGGTATGAATCTTCTCAGTTTAGGCATAGCTTTCCCCCATTTTTTTTTAAACCTCTGTTTTTCACAATACCCAATCTCCTTTGTATAGGTTTTTGGGTTTTACTTTATGATTACAATAATTTTCTACTTTCCTATGGTAATTTGCTAGTTGTATTTGTGATACATCCCTTCGATCTCCTCCTTTTCTATTTTTCTCTTTCGATTTTCTTCTGATGTTTCAATATTTTTTTATTGCGCTTCTTTGACTGCTACTCTTTCTTCTACTTTGATACCCTTTCACTCTTGTTAATAAATCATTAAAACTTGTTGGTTCTCGTTTATTTAAAGACCTATAATAGCTTGAATCTTTTAGGCCATCCATCAAAGCATGCATTGCTACGCTTTGGTCTAGCTTTTCCACTTGTACAGCTTCATTATGGAATCTTATTATGTAGGCTTTTAATGATTTGTCTGTTTTTTGTTTGATTGTTAGTAGGTGATGATTGGTTTTCTGGGGAATCCTACTAGCCGTAAAATGATTAATGAACATGTTCTTGAATTGATTAAAGGTCTAGATAGATCTTTCAAGCAATGTTGCAAACCAAGCCTATGCTACTTTCTTGAAGGTCGTAGGAAATTGTTTGCATAACAAAGCTTCAAAAGCTCCATGGACCATCATTACCATCCTAAATCCTTGTACGTGCTCAACTGGATCTAGTGTCCCATCATACTCTGCTAACTATGGAGTTCTAAAATTTATCAATACAGGCTCTTTAATGATTTCTTCTACAAAAGCTTTTTCTACTGAAGCTGTGTATGTCAATTCTGGCCGTCTCTGTCTTCCTGCTTCAACCTTCAATATATATTTGTGTAATGTCCCTATTTCTCTACAGATATCATTATTATGAAACTGCGCATCTTTTTTTACTAATTGTGTTGGTGTAATGGGTGCCCCGTATATTTGCTGCGCAGCTATTCCTCTGCTTCCTTGTGAGCCTAGTATCACGCTTTTGTTTTAGAAATTATATTTAGTAAAGGTCGAGGATGGTTGCAAACTTGTATCAATAGTCAATTCAGTTAGTCTTGAAGGTGCGTAACTTCATCATCATAATTACTATTTCCACGCACTAAATCCTCTGCTCCTCTAAGATACTACTTTGTGTTTTGAATGACAAAATTCTCTGCTTTCTCTCCTGTCTCTTTAGATTCTATGTCGGAGTATTTACTATGTTCATGAAGGACATTATGGCCTTTTCAATTGCCTTCAAGCTTTGCCTTGTTTCCTCCATATCCTATGTAAGCCTTCGCACTCTGTGATGCTATTGACAGAGCTTCTGGTTTAGATCTACCAACGATGTTGTTGGAATTTGTTCTTGATGAAAAAGAGGTGCTCATTCCTATGTTATTTCCAAAATTTTGAATGTCATTGGGAGGGGTTGATGGGTTTCCTAAATTCACCATGTAGTATTCGTGGGGCAACAAGAACATAGCTCTACAGTGGGCGCCAAATGTTAACACTTAAAAATAAAAAAGATGGAACCAAGAAGTTTATTGATAGAGAGAGTTTATAGTGGAAAGAAAGTAGAGAAAAATAATCTACCTCATTAGGTTGATCTGTGAGGTATTTATAGGATATTGACATAAAGTTTGTTGAGGGATGAATTTATATGACTGCATAACTAATGACGTGTGCAGGTCCACATCAACAAAGGCTCACAACACTTATTTTCCACATCCGGCATGTGACTCCAATTTTCTGCTGATTGTTGCTGTGGAATCGATATCACCAAAAATGACGTTTATTCGCTTTGCTAGAAACATCGCAGAATGTGACTCACCTCAGCATCTATCCCTACACACATGGCCAGACATCGTTAGATCTATTTCGACAACATGGCTGGGCGTTTTTTGGCAGCCATGTCCTTCACAACGATGTTCATAGCTGTGTCTTATGGCTCCTAATAATGGATAAAAAGCCTATTCTACTATGTGGCTCCCATCAAATGACAAGGAGCTTATCTGTATAGCTTCCAACGATGGATAATGGGCCAAGCATTTATTTCTATATATCTTTATCACTAGTTCCCATCAATGGACAACGAGCTAATCCTATTACATCTACGCAGCTCCCAACAATGGACAAAGGGCTAGATTTCCTACATGTTTATCACACTGGCTCCCAAAGATGGACAAAGAGTCAACGCAACTCGGTACATTTAGCGTGAGGCCAGTAATAGTTGCAACCCTATGATCGGACAGGATGGCTACCCTCCAACGATAAAATCCATTAAGCGGCAGCTAACAGTCCCTTGATGGTCACCTGTGCATGGTGGTGCAGTGCCCGACAGGCAACAACAACCAAGACCACCCTCTAATGGTGTGGGTATAATAAGAAGGGTTAGCGTTTGTCAACGGTATCACACCTTGTCATATCAGAGGCCATGGATGCGGTTGGCGTCCCCTTTCCATGGAGACAACTCCACCTCTCTATAACATATTCGTTGCTATGGCGAAGTCTGGTTTAATGAGATTTACCCCTTCGTGACTTGGTGGATTAGTGGAAGTGTTCTTTCGATTCCACATAGTTTGCGCTCTAGCCATGGACAAAGCTAGCCACTATTATCCCTCTAGTTATGGGAAGGCTATTCATGGCTGACCTTACGATATTTATACAACATGACCGACGGTCATGCAAATTATCATTCTTTTATACAAAGGGACAAAGTTATCGATTGCCAGTAACCCTAACCTATAACTCATGTTCCTTATATCTTATGTGTTAGCAGGTATCGCTAGCCAACGAAGTTTGACTCGAGACAACGATTTCACAACATACATCACTTGTTCTCTGTTCTGGCACAATGCCAGCCATGTATAGCAACAATTTATTAGTACCTGCCATTGCTAGCAAATAAATGGGAGCAATTAACATTTGTTCACATAGCCTTCTTCAACATACAAAGGAGTTTCCTTCTTCGTTGCGTATATTCACATGTTCCCTATATTTAAGATACTCAAATATATACTCATGTGTGCTTTGTTATTATTGCAAATAAACACAAGCCCATGAATCCAAGCTCATGGGAATTACTTGTAATAAATTATGGGAGTAGTGGCTTGGCAGGCATGGATGGATGAACGTTACTCATTTGGTGAAGCAAAGCATTCGAGCCAGCAAAGCTTGGCACTGGCGATGTTGCCCAACTTCGCCAGAAAGGGTTAGGTGGCGAAGGCGTGGAAGCAAACTTAATTCTTGGAACAGTACCCCTTGATGCTAACCAGAGGTTGGAAATCCTGTTGAAGACCAACTAGAGATGCCATTTGAATCACCATTAGTAACTTGCAGCCATATTTAATGCAAGGGTGACTACACAAGTTTCATGGCCTTGGAAACTGCTACTGTTTGCTTGCAGAATCTCCCAAAATCCCGTACAGAGCTTAGGGAACTTACCAAATCACTATGCAGATGGTGTTTTTGCCGGTTGCGCTCAACACCTCTAAAAAAATGGAGTTTCATGTGGCTAGTAGAATTTCCAAGAATAGACAGATTCCAGTCCATCACTGAAACCAACGAAGCTTCGTTGGAACAAATAGGCAACTCATGATGCTATTTCTAGAGAAGCCATCAATAATGCCAGGACCATTCAAAACTTGATAGCTCAGCCGGATCCATCTGTACATCTCTGACCCATTAAGTAGGATTACAAAAATGCCACTGGCCATATATATATATCACATTTCCTTTATCCTAAGGGAAAGGAACAAACGAGATTTTTCTTTACAACTTTAACTCCCTCCCTCAACCTACTACCACACGTATCAGACCTTCATTTTTCTCTAAAGATCCCTTCATCTTTAATCAACCATCCTACCATCCTGCACGTTGAAAATCCATTCGGAAATCATCATTTCGTCCAAATTTCCTACATTTCCAGCACTGCGAGATACTCTTAGCACCGCAAAATGCTTCCAAACTTGCAGAACAACATGACCATGGAGAAGCATGCTACGGTTTCGATTTTTGGGTAGTCCTTCTTGAGCATCAGAAGGTCAAACTGCATGGTTAGCATCAAGGAACGGGATTAAGTGTTCCATCAACAAGCATTCCCAAGCGAACACCCTTCTTTCTCCCATCACTACTCTTAAGTTTATCCCTTTCTATTCTTAAAGGAATTTCAAAAGAAGGATTGTTACACTCTTCCTGCCCAACATAAGAGCTGTCCGTTATAGGGTGAAAATGTTCACTAGAGATGATAAAGGTTTCATTTGGTGTCATTACTACTATGTTATAGTGTTTTATGTGTGAAGACAAATCCTTAGTTGGAACCCTTGAACCCCATATATTTACCATCTTCATCACCTTTCTAGCAACACACACACACACACATATAGATATTCTTGTTGTTGATTTTGATAGTTGTACAATCATTTTGAATCTTTGAGTCTTCGTCATTGCTATTCAACTCTATCAGCTTGGTTAGGGAATTTATATTCTTCAACTTCGTTGGGGAACTCATTGTGGGATATCATTGCTGGGTAGAACAAGATGGCTCGTAGCATATAGCCTTGTGCACGTGAGACAAGTGCTGCCAAAAGAACCCCTATTCATTTCCTCGGGTGGCATCCTAGTCAACCTCCTCGTCATCACCGTTGCTAACTCAGTAACATACATCGCTAGTAAACCCCCTAACAAAGTTATCATAGGAATACAACTCTATTTGATTGGTGTTTGAGTATTCTAATTCTAATAGAATTGGGTTTATGCTATTCTTGGTAGGAGTCTTCCTAAGATATTTCCACATGTCCTAATTTCCAAAGAACTCAATTTTAGGTATAACAATTCCCAATTGGTGGTAAACCAAACAAAGGGAGATTTTAATGCCTAAGGGAAAGCCATGGCAAAGGACTTATAATAAACCACACAGTTTTTAAAATTGATCATTAAATATAAGCTCTGCCATCTAAAAAGAGCTGAGAACTCAAAAGCTAATAGGTTAGTAAGACCAACTAGTTTCAAAGTCGTAGGAGTAGGGAAAAAAGTGTACATTAAAGAATTGGGCTCCCCCTCAATATCATAAGAAAAGATCTTAGACATTGAAGAAGAAGAAACTTAGATTGACCAAAAAATATATGTTCAACAGAGATTTGCCTAAAGATAAAGAAGAGGCACAAAAGATGAAACAAAAAAGCTACATGATGCATGATCATCGATGATCACCTTTATAGAAGATCATAAACACAACCATTGATGAGCCTAAATTTCATACAATTATACATGGCTTTTTAGTCATGAATTGTAGTCTTTTATATTTTATTGGTATGATTTTATTTGGTTTTACATTGCTTTTATCATTCTTTATAGGTAGAGGGTAAAACTAAAGAAATCTAGAGTAAATGGGCTGAAGTGACAAAAGCTGAAAACATCAAGTCTGATTCCATGATTTTCCCATTCAAAGACCAGAATTGAAATTGCCTTCTGGACACATGTGGCAAAACCTGGTGGGCTTTATCTCCACAAGGAGATAAGATGGGCTTAGAAAAAGAAGGGCGCACGGAGTTTTCAAAAGGGGGCACATTGTTGAATATAAAAAGGGGGCAGCCGCTGGAGACTGGAGGAGGGAGAAGACGGCAGAGAAACCAGGGAGGCAGCCGGCAGAGAGCTTTGAGGCGAGTTTGAGGCAGAAGCTTGCGCAGATTTTGTGTGAGTGACAACAGACGCAAGGGCAGCCGCTAGGGACACTTCAGGCTACAGATCTGAGTTCCACAAATTGGGTTTTTGCTCTTCTAGACTTATTTTTCCCTTGTTTGGATATGGAATTGTGGTTCAT
>BPVZ01000003.1:5134204-5152705 GCA_020521535.1 Rubroshorea leprosula | reverse complement strand
ATATATATATACTAAATTTAACATTTTTAAAAAGTTTCGAGGACAGTTTGTTAACCACTAAAAAGAATTCCATTAGCAAATAACGGAATATTTATTAAGTAGATTATTTTGAAGCAAAATAAATAATTTATAAATCATTTTGAAAAAAAAATTATTTCTAAACTAACCTAAAATAAATTACATAATTAATAAATTATCCATTGAATTTAACCAAAAAAATTCCGAAACTGACCGAAAATATAACGGATGGGTAGCGTTTAACTAAATCAAAGGCAGTGCCCCATAAAAGGAAATGAAATCATTAACAGTTTTCCGTAGGAACAAATGAAAGAAAAAATTAAAATAAAATTTAAATTTCACTAATAAAAATTTTAAAATTGTAAAATAAATAAATAAAATTTATAAATTTATAAATTATTTAATAATTATTGATTAATAAATATTTCAAAAAATATTATATATAATTATTTATATACTTAATAACACTTAAAAAAGGAAAAATTTTATATATTTTTTTAATTCCGAAGGATTTAACGGTTTTATTGTTCTGAAACAAGAAATTTTATTTTTATTCAAGCTTTTGATCATCGCCTTGCTACCAAAAGTTGCCCTAATCGATGCGCTAAATTAATTTTGAGAACTTTCAAGTGCTATATGTGTAGGAATTATTTGTAGTGATGATTTAAACAACTGCATTAGTAATTCTCTTGTACCCTAACAATAAGATGCATTTTAATTTAAAACTTTGGAATGTATTTTATTATTTTTATTTTTAATTAATGAACTATTTATGCAAAAAATTAATATGCTATGAAAAGAATTTTAAGAATTTAATTGAATAGAATAATGGTAGTAGCGGGAGATATAAAATGTATATTTAAAGTATAATTTAAAAATTAATTGGAAGTTCAAGATATAAATTAAATTTCAAAACAATTTTTTACCTCGTGGTATTATTTGAGACCGGATTACAAGTTACACTTTTAAATTTAAACTTCAATTTATTATTTAAAATCTAAAACTAAAAGCAATAGGAGGGGAGAAAATGTTTTCTCATCATTATAATAATTAATTAAATTTGACTTTGGTTAAGGGGATAATTAATTCAATAAAATTAATATTAGTACGTTAAATATTTCTAAATTAATTCACGTCAACCATTTGTCTTCAACGTAGAAATTGAAGTCTCTTTACTTATTATTCTTTGCACTAAGTAGGGGTGTTCATATCCGATTCAATCCAATTGATTCAACTAAAACTGACCTATCTAATAAAAAATCGATCCAAATCGATATAAAATTGGATTGGTTTGAATTTTAAAATCTTAAAATTGATATAATTAGTTTGATTTATGATTTTACTTTCAAATCGCCCGAACTATTCGATTACAAAATAAAATTTGATTAAAAGATAATTTAATAAATAATATAACATATTTTTTTTGTAGTATTTTAAATTTTCTTTTTCTTATTTTACAAGATTATAACTACATTAACTTAATTAAAAAATAAAAATAGAACATCTCCATATTTCCTAAGTTATTTCTTCATTTTAACCATGTACTCTAACTTTAATTCTAAATATCTAATTCACCTACAACTCTATTATCTCAGAATTTGTTTCCACCTTTACTCTTAGAACCCTATATTTCTAATTTATTCTTAAAATAGTCTTATAATTTTCCTAACTAAATTTTAAATAAGTATTACTCTAAAAACCTTGAAACTATTCTTAAAATAGGCTTAATTTAATTTTTAGTCTATTAACTATCACCTTGATTTCATTTTAGTCTAGAAATTATGTTTTATTTCTAAGTGGTCTATTAACTTTCAGATTCATTTCAATTTCATCTACTTGGTTATCTTTGACGGAAAACTTACTATTCTGTTAGAGAATAGTTAGTCCTCTAACTATATTTATTTTGATTTTTTAGTCCTCAAATTTATATTTACGGTAAAAACAACTTTTATACTTAAAATTATTATTTTTAGGCTCTAATACCAAATTTTTATTTAGGTTTTTCTCATTTCTTTAATTCTTCTTAGGGTATTTTCATTAATTGTTTTTATTTTTAAAATATTATCAGTTATTCATTAGTTACAGTAGTCTGAATTAAGTTCTGAAAACTCGAATAAAAATCTGGTATCAGAGCATAGAAATAATAATTTTAAATATAAAAAATATTTTTACAGCAAATATAAATTTGAGGACTAAAAGATCAAAACAAATATAGTTAGAGGACTAACTGTTCTTTAACAGAATAGTAAGTTTTCCGTCAAAGATAACCAGGTAGACGAAATTGAAATAAATGCTAAAGTTAATAGACCACTTAGAAATAAAACATAGTTTCTAGACTAAAATGAAATCAAGGTGATAGTTAATAGACTAAAAATTGAATTAACCCTAAAATTAATCTTAATATTCTACTATTTTTAGATATTTAGTTTAAACGTTTTAAATTTTGATTATGAATGCTTCTAATCAATTTTAGTAATATTCATGTTAAATGTTATTTACTTTTAATAGGATTTAGAAAATGGAATTAAATTATTAGTGCATTAGGAAAAATAAACTAATTTTAATCTTCAAGAATTATTTACGTTGTACTAGAAATTTGAAGTTATTTTTTATTGTTTTTTGTGCCTCTAGTGATGTAACAAAGAAGAATTTCAAAGCTTTTCAATTTTACAAATGTAAAAGAGTATAAGAATTTGTTTATAATTTTTACTTATTATTATGTTTTTACTGATTTGGATGTTAATGTATTTTATAGTTATACTTTCTATTTGATGTTAAAATATTTTTACATTATCTTATATATTTAATAATGTTAAAAATCGATAAATTCGACCGAACCATATCGATCCGATTTAAATTGGATTGGTTTGGTTATCACATAATAATGGATTGAATTGGTTTAAAAATTTTATTAATTGATTAAATTATATTGATTTAAAAAATAATAAAATCCGAACCAAACCACACCATGAGTACCCCTAGCACTAAGGTTTCTCACGAAGAGACAATATAAAAAAAAAAGAAGAAATCAATATTTTTTAGTACCATGGTGAAGTTTAGTATTTATTTAATGTTGATTTTTTTTTTTGGCAACTGAAACAGTTATGGCCATGGAAGATCCTGACTTTATCATTAAAAGGTATTCTTGTGTAACTAAGATGGAAATGAATTGCGTGCTTGAGGTTTTTAGTAACATATTCAAAACTAATAAATGTTGTCTGAAGTAGAAGTATTGGGTCAAATTTGTCACAATGCATTTGTACTTTAGCCTCTTCGAAATCTTGAATTCAAAAACAATAATCCATCAATGATTTTGACAAAGAGCAAGTAAACTTGGAACAAGTGTGTTTTAGTTTCACCAAATCCTTTCCATTTAAATTTAAAAATTAATTGTTAATAATAAATGATTGTAAAAGCCACTTTCATGTAATCAATAATATAATTTTTAATAACATGCTAAACTACTCTGATAAAAAAAAAATAGCCATGAAACTAGGGGACGAGCATAACCGGAGAAAAGTAGATGAAGAAAGAAAATATGCATGCAATAAGAATGTACCCAATAAAAATCTTCTCAAACTGAACAAATTAATATAGTGTTGGGAATGGACCCAACATTCAACCTAGGCCATGCACAATAGGACCAGTCATTTATCCATAAGCCCAAGATGAAGAGACATCCAGATACTAATACAGACATACTCACATGGGCGCATGCACATGGGCTAATCAAAGGTTTACATATGTAGTCTTGTGTCAGGACTTAGAGGCTATAAATACCCCCAACGACTTCCACTCAAGGTATTAACTTCACTATGCTTCTCTCTTGGCAATTACTCTTTGAAAGCTTTTCTCTCTAAAATATCGAGTATTGTTGACTTAAGCATCAGAGTGTTTTTCCCGAGGAAACATCCTTGGGATTTTCAAGTGTTGAAGCAGTTGAAGATCTCTATAGTGTAGGTTCATGAAGCTGCCCAAACATTTGGCGTTGTCTGTGGGAAACTGAACAAAAAGTGGTGTAGTTTAACTAGCTAAAGGTAAACATGGTGCGCACCTTTACTGGGAATCACCCTCCAAGAGATGACATGGATGAACAGGATAAGACTTAGCTTTTGGAGAGTGACCCAAACGACTTTTGGCCAATGTCGAGGAACCTTTTTGTCGGAGGAGCAGAAGAAGAATAGTTGAATGGATCAGATGATGAAAGAACACCAACTGGGTATGCAACCCAGCCCGAACAATTTCAAATTTCAACAGAAACAAGGCGGAGACATCCCTTGCATAGTACCTCACGATGCAGAGGACCTGTGGAATTTGCTTGAACGTCTGAGCTAGAGGAACGAACCAGGATCCTAGAAATGGCCATGGGAAGAATACTTACCCGTCTAATCCCTGATGACCCCCTGATTCCCCTGTTGAATAGGGTTGAATAGCCTGTAGAAATGACAACTCGTAATTCCCCAGCCTTAAGCAACATATTCGTGCCGACCAGGCCGAGGGGAAGTGGGAAATCAAACCCAGAGCCTAGCTCGTCCAAACACAACGAGGAGTTGATGAAGAAGAATGCCGACCTTGAAAGGCGACTCAAGGATGTGCAAAGATCTATTGACAAGCTGAGAAGTCGGAGGTCGCACCAACAAGCCTTGAATTTGGATAGTGCCCCTTTCAACCTATCCATTGCAGCAGAACCATATTAAGAGGGGTTCAAGATTCCTCACTTAGAGACATATGATGGCTCTGTCGACTCGGACGAACACTTGCATACTTATCAGACCATCATGAAAATTCAGAATGCTACTGATGCTATGATGTGCAAAGTATTTCCTGCAACCTTGAAGTCAACCACCAAAAAGTGGTATCACAAGCTTCCTAGACATTCCATAGCTTCTTACACCCAACGCGCCACTTTATTCCCAAACAAGTTTGCAAGTTAAAGGGAAATAAAACGCACGACTACCAAGCTGATGCAGGTTCATCAAAAAAAGGGAGAATCCTTAAAGGATTACATGCAGTGATTTAACAAAGCCACGTTGGACATTGATAATGTCCCTGACACCATCTGCTTGTCCGCTTTGTTACAAGGCCTTAAGCCTAGTCAGTTTTTAGACGACCTGTTGGAAAATCTACCAAAGTCATGGAACGAGGGGAATGACAGATCGGCAAGCTTCATATTGTCAGAAGATTTTCAATAGTCCAAGCGACGAGTTGACGATAAGCAAGGTAAAGAGCACAAACAACCAAAAAGAAGAGAAGATAAGAAAAAGTAAAAAATTGTCGAGTAGAGGGGAAAGCTGCCTTTCTTCCCAAAATATGCCAACTACATTCCTCTAAGCTCGTCAAGGTCTCAAATCTTAGCACAGATCCAGCACTGGGTCAAGAGACCACCACCTCCGTTACATGATCACCCACAAGCAGATAGAAGCAAGTATTGTGACTATTATCGTGGGTATGACCACAATACAGATGATTGTCAGAGTCTAAAGGATGAGTTGGAATTCTTAGCTTGCAATGGAAAACTGGAAAGATATGTCCAAAAACCTTACGCCCAACAACCCAGTCAAACTCATTTTATGCAAGATTACAACTGACCTTAGGGACAAGGGTACCAGCTCAACAATAATTAGAATCCATACCAAGAGAATCAATACTCTTCCGAGCCTAGTAGAGCATACAGAGGATGTCAGTTCAATAGATGAGGATAAGGACAAAGAACCACAACTCAGAATCAAAAGGATAGAAGGGGGGTGGGTTATACCGGAATACCGCCACCCTCAAGCATGATAAACATGATTTCTGATGGCATGCATTCAGGAGGCCAAAGTGCCTGAGGTCGTAAAGCCTATGCCTGCCAAGTGATGATAGTGAACACAAACATGCCCCTTAAACAACCGTTCGAGGAAGCAGATGCTGAATGGGGAAATGCACCAATCACGTTTAGTCTTGCTGACTATAGACTACCAAATGGAGAACCCGACATTATGATGCCCCATGCCGATCCTTTTGTGGCAACAGTCCATATAGGCAATCATAATGTCAACAAAGTCTTTATTGACATGGGCAGTTCTCCAGATATTTTGTATTGAGGCTGCTTTCAAAAAATGTAGCTCAACCCAGCTTCGTTGAGGAAATATGAAGGGCCAATCTATAGATTCAACAATCAGCTCGTCCCTATTGAGGGAATAATCACACTTCCCATCTACGTGGGTACTGAACCACAGTTTAAGATGGCGTCAATGAACTTTCTGGTGGTTAAGATGGAATTAGCTTTCAATGCTATAATTGGAAGAGCTACACTCTACGAATTGAAGGCTATCATCTCTCAACCACACCTTTGTATGAAGTTCCCAACTCTTTAAGGGGTAGGAGTGCTCAAAGGGAACTAAAAAATGGCCAAAGCCTGCTATTAGGACACGTTTAAAAAGGTTGAGCTCGCAACGACACCCAAGGCCTTTGTTTCAGAGGTTTCTAGGCCACGTCAGTTAGGTCAATAGACGATGAGCATTTCAGACCTAGATCATCGACTTGAGAACATGGAGTAGAAGGCTGAGCCAGTAGAGCTAGTAAAGACAGTTCCTTTAAACCCCAATGAACAAAAAAAAAAAATGTGAAAATTGGAACTAAGCTCACAAAGGAAAAAAAGATAGAGCTCTTAGAATTTTTTAAGGCCAACCAAGATGTTTTTGCACGGATAACAGATGAAATGCTTGGAATTCCAACATAATTTGCAGTCCACAAGTTTAGTACGGACCCCACCAGAAAGCCAGTGATTCAAAACGCCACCTTTTTGGCCTTAAGAAGCAAGCTGCTATAGATGAAGAGATACAAAAGCTATTATAGGCAGGTTTTATCAGGCGGGTTGATTATTCACAATGGGTGTCCAATCCTGTGCTCATCAAGAAACCCAATGGCAAGTGGAGAATATGCATTGGTTTCACGAACTTGAATGAAGCATGTCCTAAAGACCCACACCTCTTGCCTAATGTGGAAAAGTTGGTTGAGCAAGCAGTAGGTCACAAACGCATGAGCTTTTTAGATGCCAGCTCGGGATACCACCAAGTTCAACTTTGGTTGGATGATCAAGAGAAAATGGAATTTTATGCAGTGGACGGCATCTACTGTTATGTCATGATGCCGTTTAGCCTGAAGAATGCTAGTGCAACATATTAGAAGTTAGTTCAGGTCGTATTTATACTTCAGGTCGTATTTATACTTTAGATCGGCAAAAATATTGAAGTTTATGTTGATGATATGATTGTCACTAGTGTACGAGCTGAAGATCATATCGATGACATCAATGAAACATTTCAAAACCTACATTGAGCACAAATGAAGTCGAATCCCCTGAAATGTACAGTTGCTATAGAATTAGGCAAATTTCTAGGCTATGTGGTGTCCAAGAAAAGGATTGAGGTAAATCCAGACAAGGTTCAGGCCGTTCAGCAAATGGAACCTCTTATATCAGTCAAAGATGTGCAATGTCTGACAGGTCGCCTAGTTGCCCTGCACAGATTTATTGCTAGGTCAGCTAAGAAATGCCTCCCATTTTTCAAAGCTTTGAAAGAGCCCAAAAACTTCCAATGGATTGATGAATGCCAACGGGCTTTCAATGACCTCAAACAATACTTGGTATCACCACCCTTGCTCTCTAAGCCTGATGAAGGAGAGAAGTTGTACTTGTATCCAGGGATCACAGATAAGGCAGTTAGCTCAGTTTTGTTAAGGAAGCAAAATAACATTAGAAACCCATCTGTTATACAAGCAAAGTTTTACAAGGTGCAGAACGAAATTATTCGATTGCTGAAAAGGCTACTTTCGTACTCGTCTACACTGCTCGAAAGCTAAGGGCCTACTTCCAAGCTCATGAGATTATTGTCTACACCGACCTACCATTGAGGAAGATATTGCAGAAGTTGGAACTTTCTGGTTGACTAATTGGATGGGCGGTTGAGATGAGTGAATACGACCTCAAATTTCAACCACGCACAACCATTAAAGGCCAAGCCTTGGTAGATTTGCTAGTGGAATGCCACCCGGTGGCTATAGAAGAAACCACATCGTCATACTCGGTATGGGCCTTGTATGTAGATGAGGCTGCAAATGTTGAAAGATCAGGGGCAAGGGTAGTGTTAATAGGCCTAGATGGTTTTAAATCCAAGCATGCATTGAGATTCAAATTTCAGACAATGAATAATGCTGCTGAATATGAAGCACTCATTTACGGTCTAAAGTTAGCGTCTGAGTTGAAAGCGTAGAGCATAAGAGTCTTTAGTGACTCTCAGCTCGTAGTGAACCAAGTGAATGGAAGTTGTTATATGAGAGACCCATAGCTCGGTCGTTACACCTCAATGGTCAATAGGTTGAAATCAGGCTTTATCTCATTTTAGATTGACAAGATACCGAGGGCAGATAATCGACGAGCTGATTTCAACGCTAAAATGAAGGATTTGTACTTAATACTTGTGGAATGGTGAATTGCCTAAGGATCCATTTGATGCTCGGTTAATTAGGTGCAGGGTGGCACATATCACCTTGATTAATGATCAGTTATATAAACGAGTAGCTTCAATGCCCCTACTACGTTGTTTCACTCCTTATGAAGCTGAGTATGTAGTAAGAGAAGTTCATGAAGGAGTATGTGGCACACATATAGGAGGAAAAACCCTAGCTCAAAAAATTCTAAGGCATGGGTATTATTGGCCTACTATGGTTGAGGATGCATAGAGCTACGTTAAAAAATATCTAACCTGCCAGTTCAACGCTAACGACATTCACATGCCAAGTATATGAGCTCATCTTGAAACTTACCAAAACTTCATATTTGTCTCTGAGTTTAGCATAAACATCTCTTTTGATACAAGAGAGATGCTATCGTCTCTTACATCACCTTGTCCCTTCGCTCAATGGGGAGTAGACCAGTTCGGTCCTTTTGTTAAGGGCAAGAGAGGCTGAACACATCTCATTGTTACTATGGATTACTTCACTAAATGGATAGAAGCCAAATCGTTGTCCACGACAACCGAAAAGAAGATAGAGGAGTTCCTATTCAATTCAATATTGTGCAGGTACTCTTTAATTGCTTAAGCCATTTATACCTTACATGCACACACAATTTGTGACTTAGCCAAGTTGTTCGTGTATAGGTTTGGCATTCCTAAATGAATCATCACTAATAATGGTCCTCAGTTTCGAGCCATAGTGCTCAGGTCATTTTGTAATGACTATGGCATCGAGCTAACTCTGACGTCCTTCTACACTCCTCAATCAAATGGACAAGCAGAGTCAACTAATAAAATCATTTTGCGCGACCTTAAAACCTATATCTTAGCTGCACACTCCAATTGGGTAGACGAGCTAAGTAGAGTACTTTGGTCATGTCGTACTACGCCCAGCTTAGTTACAGGAGAAACCCCATCCTCCCTAGCATATGGAACTGAGGCCATAATTCCTATCGAAATCGATTTGTCGCCCAGCAGATCAACCCGATGCAATGATACTAATAATGAGCAGCTCCTAAGAGAAAACCTAGACCTAGTAAAGGAAGTCAAAGAGGTGTCTCGGATGAAAAACATGGCTTATCAGAATCACGTCGCTAGATTTTATAATAAAAGAGTTTGTGCTCATCAATTTCAAGTTAGCAACTTGGTTTTATGCAAAGCTAGGCTCACTAATGCTTATTCACACATGGATAAGCTCGCACCTAATTGGGAGGGTCCTTACATGGTCATTCATATTAAACGACTTGGATCTTATTTGTTAGCAAATTCACAAGGTTGTTAATTACCATTCACTTGGAACATACACAATCTCAGAAAATATTATAGTTAGTGTGTATATTATCTTGCAACATATTCAGAATATGTAAATTGTACACAAATTCAATAAATATGAAGTTTCATAAAATATCTCCCAAATGGTAATTCTTTACAAAAAAAATGTATATGTTCAAGTACATTCAGGTGATGATTAAGTTTTCAAAGAGGTCGTTTGATCAATACACAAAAAAATTACAAAACAAAGACACAAACCTAAGGCTAATCATCCGTCAGATCGATAGGAATAGATGCATCAGCATGAGCAAGAGAGAAGTGAGCTTTAGAAGTGCGAGTTGGCTTGGTGACGAGTTGAGAAGAGGGAGGAGTGTTGGAAGGTTCAGCTTCCACCTCGGGTGGCCCATCTACCCATGAGTCAAACCTAGGTAGACCCTCCGGATCCTCTCCTTCCTCTAAGACTGAAGGAGGCCACACCAGCACTTCCTTTTCGTTCAGCTCCCATCTCAATCACACTGTCGTGTCAACAAGGGGAGCAAGACTTTTACCCTACTCATCCTTTTCCTCCCCTTCGAAGAACGCCAGCTCGCCGATGGGGAAGTCAAGGCAGTGTCATAACACCTTCCCATGGATCTCGTTGTAGATCTCCATGGTAGTGTTTAGAGACACTATGGCCACGACATTTGGGAACATGTCCGAGCCAACATACCACTCTGCTCTTCGAGCTCGGGCGATGCTTATGGAGTGTTGGTGAGAACTTCTAGCTTTTCTCAACCCCTCTTCAGCGTGAGCAATGTTTTGGTTGGCTTCGGTCACCTTTTGTTGTAGGGAGTTTAACTCGTTCAAAGCCTTATCCCTATCAGCTTCTGCCTTTTTTGCATGCTCCTCAACACGGCTGGCCTCATCCTTCGTTGTGTGAATCCTACTTTCCTTTTCTACTTGAACCTTCTGCAGCTCCTCCTTCAGCTCATTTACATTGTTAGCCAACTCGTTAGCTCGGCTTTTAGCTGATGCAGCTCGATTGGCCATCTTGGAGCTTTGCAAGTAGTTGACCTCGTCCACCAGGCTTGCCTTTTCAGAAGTCAATTGTTTGCAACTGTCATTGAGCTCACGAGTTTGCCTGTGTGCCCCCTGTTCGCACTCAAAAAGTGCAACCATGTAGCTGAACGCCTGCCACATAAATTCAATTGTTAATTTCTAACACAAAATTGAGAAGGTATAATAATACAAATGCTTGATGAAAGTATTTACGTCCATCAACTTCAACATAGCAACATGGCCCTCATGTTGTTGAATATGCGCTTTTACACGTTGTTGATCTGCCGGGGGAACAAAACTTTGCATACCCTACACCATAGCGGCATGGCAGTTAGTTTTAATGTAACTGAAGCCCTCAGGGTATGCAATTCGGGGACCCATCACAGTTGCAAATGTGGCCAATAGCTCGACAACATCGCATGCAGAAAATGAGGGCATGCTAAGCGGGTGAGCTGCAGCAGTTGGGGTGGGCTAAGTGCTTGAGCTTGTTCTACACTGAATAAGCGGCACGTCATCCTCAACATCTGAATCGTCACAAGCTCGCCTTTGTGAGCTACAAGGTGCCACTTTAGCTCTCTGTACGGCATGAGGCCTTGATGTCGAGCTCAAACTTCTATGTGACAAACTATGCCCCATTGCCACAGGCGATCATTCATCAAAGTGAGTCTACCTTTGCGAGCTGGACCCCGCCCCACGACCTTGCGAGCTTTGAGCTCGTTGACGTTGCCTCTCTAATACATTACTCATTTTTTCTGCACAAACAAATACATATGACTCAAATTGGTTAGAATTCACAGTATAGAATAGAAATATACCTTCAGTATAGTGGTTTTGCATGTCAACAAACCCAAACACAACGAGCTGCTTGGGGGTAACCAGGGCCTTTAAATCCACTAATCCCTCAACCCTAACATAATCTAGCAGTTGATTTTTTAGGTCGACATCGCGAGGAGTCAGTTGGGGATAGTTCACATGCGTGTTTGGAACATGCCACTCAAAAATACGGGCAGTGAGCTTGTTATTCATCTTCTTTGTTCGCGTGTCACGAACAAAAATGAACTGTCTCTTCCACCTCACTACTTTATTCCTTACGTTCATAAAAAGCATCATCTTCTCCTTCCCGGAGACGTAGTACCACCTTGTCCCGCTAGTGGAAAGGCATAATAACACTGGAACAGCAACTTGAAGACTATCGCCTTTACGGGTATCTCCAACCTCGCATACAACAACATAAATCCTATAACAAACTTTATGCTGTTGGGGGTCAGCTGCGTTAGGACCAGCTCGTACTCTGCCAAAACATCAAAAATCAGCCTGGCAGAGGGAAACGTAGACCGGCACCAAAATGGTCCACGTACACTAGCACCCATCTAGTCCTAAACACTGAGCATGCCCTTTCATTCTTCATGCTAGTTCGTATCAAAATTGTTTTGGGGATTTGATATTGCCTCACCATCTCCTCCAATTTTTTGTATCCTCTGATAGAGGCGGCATTATCTGCTACATCATGGTGAAGTGCCGCCTTAAACCTAAATCCAGCGGGCAAATCTTTTGGTGCTTTGCAGATATTGCCGAACCTGCCACCAATGGTTTTACTCTCCCACTCTGCAAACATAGGTACATTTGCCTCCACGGGCACCATGGAAGGGCTGTTAGCATCTTCCCTCCCATCTCCTACCTCACTGGGCGTCCTCTTTGAAGATGAGCCTTTAGAGGCTGTAGAATGGTGGTTGTCAGAGTGCCCACCTGCGCTTGAGCTTGTGCTACTCTCTGGTGTAATAGTTTCTAGCAAATCCTATAGCTTCGGTGGCACTATCATGGTAATGGGTTCCACTAAAATCGCACCCTCTTCCTCTTCCCTCCCCTGGTTACCCCGAAGCTCTCTAAGTTCTCTAAAAAACTCCATTTTTACCAAAGTATTGATTGCAAAAATTCCTTTTGTGGTTGTAATTTTAGAACTTCATGTCAAAAACTTCAAGGACCTCTACTGCAAAAAATAACAGAAAACACAATGGAGGAGAAACAGAAAATGGGTACACAATTGCTTCCTTTTCCCTTTTCTAAAATAGAAAATGCAGCTTTAATTGTTGTACGTGTGTTCCTGACGCGCCAGTTAAAACCCCACATGTGGTAGCTGTTTAAAGCTTATCGTGCAGTGTCCACCAGCTTTAGTTGTCACGTCTCTTCAAATGTTGAGCCAGCATTTATTGCGGGGAAGGTAAAGAGATATCCATTGGCAAAGGGATATCAACCATATCTCCTTAAAGATCTGCTTCATTTTTTAAATATTGAAAAATCCCTAAGGTTTAGGTCGTAACAAATTTCCTCATATTTCTTCCATACCTCAAAGATCTACTTGGTTTTAAATTTTGAGCTCATTACATATTAACTTTGTTTCATAACCACATCTCCTCAGAGGTTTGAGACCATAACAAATCTCCTCTTTGACAAGGTCGTTGTGCACTAGCTCACCTTTACAATTAAGTAGATGAGCTCGACCACATCTCCTCAGAGACTTGTATTGTTTTAAAATTTGGAAAATTCAGATTGTCATGGGTTAAGGTTGTCATGCGTTCGCTCATCTTCACATTGACGCGGGCAAGCTCACCACGTAACACCTCGTATGTGACACACGCCTCACCAAAAGATTTCATCTCTTTCTAAACCCACTTCACGCAAAAGTTGGAAATTCATTATGCGAGTTTGCCTTTTACGAGCTTGTTGAGCTCGCTAATGCGCTAAATTCACCTGAGTAAGATTGTCGCAATATCGGATTGCTCGTTTCACAATCAAGCATATGAGCTCACTCTAGTCATAGATGCCTTATCCAAACTCTAGTAGATGAGGTCGTTCTATGTCTAGGTCACCCAAGTGCAAACTTTTTCGTAAAGGCTTTCTCACCTAGGGTTTAACTCGAATACATCACAGCTCATTCAAGTCAAACCTCAACATTTGGGTGTGTATCCTATGCCATGATCTTTCAGTTCGGCCGTTAATGAGGTCGTTCATAAAATCCAAAGATTGTAGACCCTATTTTCCAGGTCGAACGTTGGGCCACGGGTACATTCAACCTAGTTCGTCAACCGAACGCTTAGGGGGGAGTAATGTTGGGAATGGGCCCAACATTCAACCTGAGCCATGCACAATAGGCCCAATCATTTATCCATAAGCCCAAGATGAAAAGACTTCCATACACTAGTACAAACATACCCACATGGGTGCATGCACGTGGGCTAATCAAAGGTTTACATGCGTAGTCTTGTGTCAAGACTTAAGGGCTATAAATACCCCCAACTACCTCTACTCAAGGTATTAACTTCACTATGCTTCTCTCTCTACAATTACTCATTGAGAGTTTCTCTCTCTAGAATATTGAGTATTGTTGACTTAAGCATCGGAGTATTTTCCTCGAGGAAACATCTTCGAGATTTTCAAGTATTGAAGCAGTTGAAGATCTCTACATTGTAGGTTTGTGAAGCTGCCCAAACATATAACAACCAAGAAACAAAAGATGTGAAGAAAAAAAAAAAAAACAGATGCAAAAAATTAAGACTCAAGATCCAAATTCTTCCATATAAAAAAAACACACCTGTAATGGAGAAAAGCCAATTTATTTATTTGCTGTAAACTTCAAATACAGGATTTCTTCCTTTCTTTGCTTCACATTCTCAGATTTCTCCCCTTCTCCCTCAATTTTCGAATGTCCTCCTAAAACCAAAGGAGCCCCCTTTTTATAGATAAAGGGAAAAACCCAATCCTAATGTGCTTCTAATACTCAATCCCAATCCCTAAGATAACAACCCAATCCTATTTGGAATTGTATTTCTTAGATTTCCCCTCATTTACCCCTTTTCAAGTCTAGATTCATACCTTTTGTGTTTGGAACTCCCCACTTTGAATCCATTTCAAACTCTTCTTTTGTGCCTCTTATTGATGACTTTCAATTTCCAAAAATTTCTTCAAAACTTGAGTAGATGTAGGGATAAGCCAAGGAATTTTTGTGATTTTCTTTTGTTTGAGAAAGGTTGGGGGTAGAGCAACGGGATGAGTCTTGGGTGGCTAGAGTTGTTTATTTCCACCTACAAGCAAAACGACGTCGTTTTGTTGATTCCTCCTTTTAGCACTTCAAGTTTCACTTTTTACCAAAAATAGTCGATAGACCTCTAGTTTTATCATTTAGCTCCAATTAAAATTGGGTTATAACAGTTGCCCCCTATTTACTTTTCCTTTTGTAAAAAAAGAAAAGTAAAGAATAAAAGAATAACCCAATTTTAAGCTTGGAAAACAAATTATAAGTGTAGGCTTCATCATCTTCCTTGAGATGTGATCTTCATTTCTACTTCTCTAAGAATGTGATCTTCAATTCAATATGTGACTTATAAAATGCGGTCTTCATCTAAGATGTGACTTCTAAGATGCGATCTTCATCTTATCTTTTGTGAGATGCGGTCTTTATCTCTCCTTCTTCCTGAGATGCGATCTTCATCTAGGATGTGACTTCTAAGATGCGGTCTTCATCTTATCTTTTGCGAGATGCGGTTTTCATCTTTCCTTCTTCTTGAGATGCGATCTTCATCTAGGATGTGACTTTTAAGATGTGATCTACATCTAGGATGTGACTTTTAAGATGCAGTCTTCATCTTATCTTCTGCGAGATGCGGTCTTCATCTTATCTTCTACGAGATGCGGTCTTCATTCTTCCTTAGATACGATCTTCACCTAGGATATGACTTCTAAGATGCGGTCTTATCTTATCTTCTACGAGATGCAGTCTTCATCTTATCTTCTACGAGATGCGGTCTTCATCTCTCATTCTTCCTTAGATACGATCTTCACCTAGGATATGACTTCTAAGATGCGGTCTTCATCTTATCTTTTTGTGAGATGTGTTCTTCATCTCTTCTTTTTCCTTCAATGCAGTCTTCATCTTATCTTTTGCGAGATGTGGTCTTTATCTCTCCTTCTTCCTTAGATGCGATCTTCATCTAGGATGTGACTGCTAAGATGTGGCCTTCATCTTATCCTTTACGAGATGCGGTCTTCATCTCTTCTTCTATGAGATGCGGTCTTCATCTCTTCTTCTGCGAGATGCGGTCTTCATCTCTTCTTCTGCGAGATGCAGTCTTCATCTCTCTTTCTTCCTTAGATGTGGTCTTCATCTAAGATGTGACTCTTAAGATGCGATCTTCATCTTATCTTTTGCGAGATGCGGTCTTCATCTCTCCTTTTTCCTTAGATGCAATCTTCATCTAGGATGTGACTTCTAAGATGCGGTCTTCATCTCTTCTTCTTCCTTAGATGCAATCTTCATCTAAGATGTGACTTCTAAGATGTGGTCTTCATCCATCTTTTGCGAGATGTGGTCTTCATCTTTCCTTCTTTCTTAGATGCGGTCTTCATCTAGGATGTAATCTTCTAAGATGCAACTTCATCTTTTTTTCTTTCTTTCTCTTCTTTTCTCCTCTTCTTTCACTACTAGAAAAATGAGTGTTTCAAACCGACCATAACGGACCGATAACTGTCAGTCTGTATAAATATATATTCAAACTGAAATCGGTCTGGATATATTGAGGCGGTACCAAACCCACTAATCAATATATTCATACCAACAAAGGTCCATACATTGTTGGCGCCAACATACAGTGCAACCGCGCAATTAATATTCAGACCGACAATAGTCTAAACATTTTTTCTGTAAAAAATAAATATTAAATATTGTTGGCGCCAATGTACAATGCAACCACACAATTAATATTCAAATCAAAACCGATCTAAATATTTTCTCTTAAAAAATAAATATTAAATAATAAAAATTAGGGATAAAATATTATTTAAATTAATATGTATAGATTGTTTTCAGTCTGTACGTATTACTCTTTGGAAGCCGAGAGCCAATGAATATTGGGATTGGTTTTGGTCTAAATATAGCTCATAATCTAGAACCTTCTGCCAGTACACCTTTTTATTTTTTTCATTTAAGGACATCACTACCCTCCCGTGCCCCAATTCCATTGCTACGAAATCCAATTGCATGCACATGAACACTACAGTCCCCCCCCCCAACCTCGAAACCATCAATTGGCCACCAAAAATTGTTTAACAGTACTAGGAGGTGACATCATTGCAAAATTATAAATCCATAGGTATAAGGTTATTAATTTTAAGGTTGTGTCGTGTCCTTTAAGAGCCACAAACATAGAAATTTTACTTTATTTAGTCATGGTTGATTTTTTGTCACGTAAACATTTGAAATCTCTCGGTTCAAAATGAGAGCGAAACGAATTAGAAGTCAGATAAGGCAACAGGTGGGAAAAGTGCTTATTGTACCTTATTGAGATCGAAACTGGTCCCAATAATATATTGTAATATCCCAAAATTTTGGGAATTTTATCAATTAAGTTAAGGACCTTTGTGTGAGAAAATGTTATTGAGGGGCTTAATAGTCAAATTTTCAAAAGTTGGGGGACTAAAAAGAAAGAAAATTAGGATAAGGATCAGCTGTCTTCCTTTTTCTTTCTTTCTTCTTCCTTATCCGCACATCTGCTCTTCTTTTCTTCTCCCCTGCACCCGACCAGCCCCCCCTTCAAGCTGCCGATAGTTTCCCTTGGGAAACTCGGCAAAAAGCTTGAATTTCTCTTCTTTTCTTGTTAAACCACGAGATTTGGGGCTTAGAATCCTCCCTCTCAACCTAGAAATCCCGGATCTGCTCTGCTCCTTCCTCCCTTGTTCGTCGGGTTCTGCTGGGTGTGGATCCTTCGGCTTTTCTGGTAAGATCTAGCCATGAATCCCTCTCTTTAACCTTGATTTAGGTTGGGTTTACTTTAATTGCTTTATTCCCTTCCAATTTCTGGTAGAACCGTGAGTTTCCCCCCCTGCACTGCCACTGGTCTTCCCCAACTGCAGCTCCGGTTTTTGGCTGGATTTCCTGGTATGTGACAGCTATATTTAAGTCCAAATTACCGTTAAATTGCTACCCTATGATGTCCAAAATTCTGTAGAAAATGGGGGAGGAATTCCGGTAGCTTTAGGACAAAATTTAAGCATTAATTCAAGTGAAAATTTTGTGATTGAGTGCTAATTGATTGCTGTGATGTTTTGTGTGAAAATCCCGTGTGTGTGAGTTGTGGTTTGCCAAAGCTATGCCCTCCATGTGCTGCCCGTGAGGTTGGGGAAATTTTGGTAGCTTTAAGCTATGTTTTAAGTGTGGTTTAAGTAGAAAATTAGCTTGTTATGATTATTGTTGTGATTTTGGAGAAAAATCCTGTGAGATTAGTTATTGTTTCGCCAATTTCGGAAGTTGAAGTTACTGTTCACGGGGTACTGTTCACGGGCACTGTTCACACACCGAGAGCCAATAATTAATGGAGATTTAAATGTTTAGTTTGTGATATAAGGATAAGTTCGGAGATGTCCGGTTATGTGGAGATTGATAGAAATAGCATTGTGATTAGGGGTAGTGCTAAAGATGATTTCCCTGTGAATTTGTGGTAATACGGTATTAATTCTTGGATATTGTGATTAGGTTTTGATTGTTCTGTCACCGTAGCACTTGGGTTAGCCTTCTGTTCTGTGCGAGTGAGGTAAGTAAATCATGGTAAAGCCCTTCGATTTTAAAGCATGTTTTAAACTGTTTTTGAGATGGTGGCAAGGTTTAAAGTGATTTTAAATTGATTTTATC
>BPVZ01000003.1:5074333-5089714 GCA_020521535.1 Rubroshorea leprosula | reverse complement strand
ACCGAACGAATGAGAGAAGATGGTTAGAAAACCGCAACGATCGGATTGACCGAACGAATGAGAGAAGATGGTTAGAAAACCGCAACGATCGGATTAACCGAACGAGTGAGAGAAAACGACTAAAAAGCCGCAATGATCGGATTAACCGAACGAATGAGATAAAATAACTAAAAAATCGCAACGATTGGATTGACCGAACGAATGAGAGAAGACGGTTAGAAAACCGCAATGATCGGATTAATCGAACGAGAAAAATAAAAACGGTTAAGAAACCGCAACAATCAGATTAACCGAACGAGTAACGATTGAATGATCGAATAGGTAGCGGTCGAATGACCGAGGGGACAATAATTAGATTAACCGAACGAGTAACGATCAAATGATCGAGTAGATAGTGGTGGGTAACGATCGAATGATCGAGCAGGTAATGGTCGAATGACCGAAGGGGTAGCGATCGGATAACCGAACGAGTAGCAATCGAGTAATCGAACAAGTAACGATCAAATGATCGAGCACGTTAGTAGCTACGGTCAAACGACCGAGCAAGATGGATAGCTACGGTCAAACGACCGAGCAGGCTTGAGCAATAACGGTTAAATAACCGAGTAGCGATCGAGTGATCGAGTAGATAACGGTCAAATGACCGAGGGGTAACGATCGGATGACCGAACGAGTAACGATCGGATGACCGAACGAGTAACGATCGAATAATCGAGTAGATAACGGTCGAATGACCGAGGGGTAGCGATCGGATAACCGAACGAATAGCAATCGAATGATCGAGCAGGTAACAGTCGAATGACTGAGGGGGTAACGATCGGATTGACCGAACGAGTAACGATCGGATTGACCGAACGAGTAACGATCGGATGACCGAACAAGTAACGATCGAATGATCGAGCAGGTAACGGTCGAATGACTGAAGGGGTAGCGATCAGATAACCAAACGAGCAACGATCGAATGATCAAATAGGGGAAGTGATGTCTGAAAAGTCTAATGACAATGAAACTAATGCAAGTGAAATGATATTCATACATAAGATAAGATGAAAATGAAAAGAAACTTCCCTAAACATATTGGATGCCCATATTTGACGAGAGTTAAATGTGCTTTATGATGCGCATTCGTCAACTTGTCATCACCTCTTTGTAGCAGCTTAGTAGATTCACATTCATGTATAGTCTATTGAACACAAGAGGTAGAATCTCATTTGTTTCCCATGAAGAGATATTTGAAAATATTGCCCCAGTAAGTTGAACCTTCATTTGCTATTGGAGCTTCAACTAGCATGGATGACTCCTTGGCTATCGAATTTAGCTTCTTTTCTCCCTGTAATTCTCATCCAACCTTTCAAATTCATCAAGAGATTTTGATTCGATAAGCAATTATATTAACTGAAATATAGTCTCATGTTTAACTAGCATTCCCAATACTAAATAAAAAGGCAAGGCTAGAGTAGAATGCGAACAAAACGATAGCAAAGATTTATTTCATTAAATTCAAGCAAGGTTAGGATGATTGAAAGGTCCACTTCAAACAAGGACAAAAGGAAGTCTGGCTAATGATACAAGATTTGATGCAATTGATTACAAGATATGCAGACCATAAACCATTGCTTCAGATCACCTTTTCTTTGCAACTCTGGCCCTCAGTCCTTTAGTCCATGAGAGAGAATTTCATTCCTTTTCTGAATGTTGACACTTCAAATCTTTCCCCTTTCCATGAACTAACTCTCCTGCTCAGAATAAGGAAGTTTACCACTGCCATTGCCTAGAGCCTTGCTGTCTTCTTCTTTTTTTTTTTTTTTGTGTCCCTTGACAAAGAAAGCTTTAAACCCTCAGATAAGGACTTTCATGCGGGCTTGTAACGTGGCTTGGGGTTAGGTTACAATGGAAGAAAGGATAAAGGCTCAAAATCCATATGTTCCCCTCACATCTCTCTCTTCACTTCCCCGGTCATTAATGTGGGTTAATAGAAAGAAAATCATTCTGGCTTTTGTAAATTTGAATGATTGCCTTTTTTGGCTCGAAAGGGGTAAGCAAAAGGGTAATGTTCAACTATTTAGGGTAGAGAAACAAGGCCTTTCATCATTGGATTTTCAACTTTCCAAGTCAAGGAAACATTTAATTTGTTAGGCCGCCCTTTCGGGCTTTCAACCTAAATTTTTTGTTTTTAGCAATAGTACATTTTGACAACATCGGTATTCACCGGGTGATGATAATCAGTTCCATCTGGATATCTCAATAAGAGTGCTCCTCCGGAGAAAGCTTCTTTAACAACATAAGGCCCTTCATAATTTGGTGCGAATTTGCCCCTAGGGTCCCTTTCATTTGGCATGATCTTTCTTAAGATGAGATCTCCTTGATGAAATATTCTAGGTTTGACTTTCTTGTTGTAAGCTGCTGCCATTTGTCGCTGATAGCATTGGCCATGACAAAGAGCTGCCAATCTTTTTTCATCAAGCAAATTGAGATAATCTATCCTTTTCTGAATCAAGTCTTCTTCATCAATCCCTGACTCGGATAAGATTCTCATAGAAGGGATTTCTAGCTCAATTGGTAATACTGCCTCCATTCCATATACCAAGGAATAAGGTGTTGCCCAGTTGAAGTGCGAACAGAGGTTCTATAAGCATGGAGAGCATATGGCAACATTTCATGCCAATCTTTGTAAGTGACTGCCATTTTAGCTAGAATCTTCTTAATATTATTGTTGGCAGCTTCCACCGCACCATTCATCTTTGGTCGGTATGGAGAAGAGTTCAAATGCTTGATCTTGAATTGCTTGCATAGTGCAGTCATCATATCATTGTTCAAATTGCTTGCATTATCAGTAATGATGGCCTCTGGTTGCCCATATCTACAGATGATCTCTCTTTTGATGAAGCGAGTGATCACCTTCTTTGTAACACTAGCATAAGATGCTGCTTCTATCCATTTGGTAAAATAATCAATAGCAACCAAGATGAATTGATGACCATTGGAAGCTTTAGGATTAATTGCCCTAATCACATCAATGCCCCACATGGAGAATGGCCAAGGAGCGGACATATTATGCAATAATGAAGGCGGAGCATTAATATGATCAACATAGATTTGACATTTGTGACAAGCTCGTGCATATTTGATGCAATCATGTTCCATAGTCAACCAATAATAGCCAGCCCGAAGAATTTTTCTAGCAAGCATTCTTCCATTTGCATGCGTTCCACATATCCCTTCATGGACCTCAATCATGACTTGTTTTGCTTCTGTTTCATCAACACACCTCAACAAGGTCATATCAGTAGAGCGCTTATACAATGTATTTTCGCTCAAGAAGTATGAAGCTACCAATTTTCTGATTATCTTCTTATTCACCTCAGGAGCATATAAAGGGTGTTCCCCATTTTGCAAGAATTGTTTAATATCATGAAACCATGGTTGTCATCAACCTTGATTTCCATGCAATGTGCCAGTTCTTGACTAATTTCAATCATCAAAGGCTTGATTACATCATCACTGGAGATTTGGATCATGGAGGCTAAAGTTGCCAAAGCATCTGCAAACTGATTCTTGGCACGGGGCATATGGTTTAAAGAGATGAATCTGAATTTCTTGATGAGAGTTTCAAGGTATTGGTGATAGGGAATAAGTTTTGGATCTTTGGTTTGCCAATCGCCATTTGTTTGACATATGATCAGTGCTGAATCACCATATATCTCCAAATCTCGGACATTCATATCCAGAGCAGCATGTATTCCTGCAATACAAGCTTCGTATTCGGCTATGTTGTTGGTACAAGCAAAATCAAGCTTTATAGCGATAAGAAAATGATCTCCCTTTGGGGATACCAACAGGGCTCCAAGGCCACAACCAAGCTGGTTAACAGCTCCATCAAAGAAGAGCTTCCAATTATCTGAATCAGATTCTGCCTCCAATGCCAAAATGTCCTCATCAGGAAAATCCCAATCAATAGGCTCATAATCCTCTGTCGCATGTTCGGCCAAATGATCTGCAATTGCTTGCCCTTTGATGGCCTTTTGTGTTGTGTAAACAATATCAAATTTAGAAAGCAACATATGCCATCGAGAGATTCTTCCAGAAAGGGTAGGTTTTTCAAAAATGAATTTTATGGGATCCATTCTTGAAAGTAGGTAAGTGGTGTTGGTTAACATGTAGTGGCGAAGTTTCTTGGATGTCCAGGCTAAGGCACAGCAAGTCTTTTCTAAGGGTGAGTATTTACTTTCACAATCATTGAACTTCTTACTCACATAATAGATGGCCCTTTCTTTCTTTCCTGAGTCATCATGTTGGACAAGGACTGCTCCCATGGATTTTTCAAGGACAGTGATATATAGGATGAAAGGCCTTTTGTCAGTTGGTGGCACAAGGATTTGTGGGTTTTTGAGGTATTCTTTGATTTTGTCAAAGGCTTGTTGGCATTGGTCATTCCAGGTGTGAGGGTTGTCTTTTTTGAGGAGTTTGAAGATAGGCTCACAAATGGTGGTGAGGTTGGCAATGAAACGGGCAATGTAATTAATTCTTCCCAAGAAACCTCAGACTTCCTTTTGGGTTTTTGGTGGTGGCATTTCATCGATGGCTTTTATTTTGGCTGGATCAATCTCTATTCCTCGGCAGCTCACAATGAAGCCAAGTAGCTTTCCGAAATCCACATCAAAAGTACATTTGGTAGGATTGAGTCTCAGTTGGTATTTTCTAAGGCGTTCAAACACCTTCTTGAGATTTTCTGTATGTAGCACCTCTTCTTTGGACATAATCACCATGTCATCAACATATAGCTCAACAATGGTATGCACAAAGTCATGTAATAAAGCAATCACAAAGCGTTGGTATGTTGCCCCGGCATTTTTGAGTCCAAAAGGCATAACTTTGTAGCAAAAGGTACCCCATTGAGTGATGAATGTAGTCTTGAGCTTGTCCTCCTCCTTCATCCTTATCTGATTGTACCCAAAGTAGCCATCAACAAAAAAGAACCGAGTATTTTTGGCAGCATTATCTAGCATAATTTGGATGTGAGGCAATGGGAAATCATCCTTGGGGCTTGCTTTGTTCAAGTCTCTATAATCCACACAGACTCTAACCCGGCCATCCTTTTTCATTACAGGAACGATGTTGGCCACCCATTCCGGATACATAGCTACTTCAATGAAATTGACATCTAGCAGCTTTTGTACTTCTTCTTTGACTTTCAACAAAACCTCTGGTTTCATCCTCCTTAGCTTTTGCTTAACTAGCTTAGCCTCATAATAGAGTGGAATGGCATGAATAGTGATGTCAGGATCAAGTCCCGGCATGTCCTTCTAGGACCAAGCAAAAACATCTTGGAACCCAAATAAGAGCTCCATCAACTCTTTTCTTTCCTTTGAGGATAGATGAGCATTGATTTTTATCTCCTTTCTGTCATCTTCAGTACCCAGATTAATGGTTTTTGTCTCTTGATTTGGTTGCAGCTTCGGTTTTTCCTCTCTTAGCATTTGAGTTAATTCATGAGAAGGATTGAGATTTTCATTGTCTTCTTCTTTATAGGTCTAATCATCAATCTCATATATAAAGTCTGACATGGCATCATTGTTTAAAGATTCATCATTAGCAGGCCTGAAAATTTGGGATGAAAGTAAATAAATGGCCAAATGATAATAAAGAAAAGATAGGAACATGTTACTAGATAACCCCATAAAATATATCATTAAAAAGTAGCTTGTACAATGAAAGTTCAACTAAAGTTGCATCATGATGATTTTTACAATGATAGGTAAGATTGCAACGTGTTTCATTGAAAAGGAAAGCATGGGAATACTAGAAGCATGATAACATAAATTTCAGAAAATATAAAAGTGCTTGTTGAATCCCTCCCTTCATGTAGTCACAAGCAGAACTACTAGAGGCTGACTCTTCTTACTCGGAGATGAAAGCTGCAGGGAAAAGTTCCGCTGTCCAATTAACCTGAGAGTTTCCATTAACTAGAGAAATTCCCCTATCAAATTCAAGTTTTTCCTCATCTAGAGCATTTATAGTCAAATTTCCCCATGAGTCACATAATGATTCTTCTTTCACTATTTCAAGTAGCACAGACTCATGTGTTCCCATTGAAGCTTGTACAAGATGGAAGTTGGGGTGCTTCTCCATAAATGCCCTTTCAAAGAGCATCCTTCTCCACCTCTCCTTCGGATCTGTCATTTTGGCTGGCTCAAAGAGGTTGTTGAAACCAAAACCGTCTTCCTCATCATCAGAACAAACTTCATCTGTGATGTCTTCCACAACTGCTTCCTCATACTTTGCTTATTTTGAACATTCCCCAATTTCAAGCAATCTATCAGTGAAAATAGTACCTTCTGGATCTACATATAAAACACTCATGTGCTTCACCATATATCCATCAAAAGAAGGGCACAAAATCTCAACAGGTCGTGGAAATGTGACTCTAATGTGTGGCACCCACACTGGTTCATCCCTAGGATCTCTCCCTTGAAGTCTAGCAAAGCGCTTCTCTGCTTTAATAGCACGCATTCTCTGCCAATCTTCCTTCTTCGGCTTGTATCCCAAACCAAAAGTGCCCCCAGCTTGAATTACCTCAATAGGCTCGAGAATTCCTTGTCCATTCAATCCCAAACCCTTTCCTAACTGGTAGTGACATGCAAGCATGATCTTAGCAACAACCCTGGCTGGTTTAGCCATTTCAGCTCATTTTCCTCTGAACTTTGAATGTATATAAGAAGTAGTAGCACACTCCATTGAGTGATAAGAGGACTCATAAGTTCCAGGATCAACTCCCAAGTAAGGAATGGTTGTAGCCTTTCGGATGATGTGTTCCTCATCACCATTTACCGTGACAAGAACACCATTGACAATGTATTTGACCTTTTGATGCAAAGTGGACGGTACTGCTCCGGCGACATGTATCCAAGGCCTCCCAAGAAGCATATTAAAAGCGGGAGAAATATCCATAACAAAGAAATCCACATCAAAAGTCACAGGGCCAATTTCCATTGGAAGCTCAATCTTTCCAATCACATTCCTCTTTGTTCCATCAAAAGCATGAACCACTATATTGCACCGATTAATGTGAGACTCATCCACTTTCAACTGCTTCAAAACAGTCATAGGAATCACATTCAAAGCTAACCCATTGTCGATCAACACATGAGGCACATTCATCATCTTACATTGGACTGAAATATGAAGAGCCTTGGTATGCCCATTTCCTTCATCAAGGATCTCATCATCTGTGAAATTAATGTAATTTGGAGCTAAAATTGCCCCAACCATAGTCCCAAACTTTTGAGTATCAATGTTCTTAGGCACATGGGCCTCTTTCAAGACTTTGAGCAATGCATCAAGATGGACCTCAGATGACAGCATCAATTCTAAAATAGAAATTTTTGCAGGGGTCTTGTTGAGTTGTTCAATGATGCTATACTCACTCTTCCTAAAATATTTAGAAATTCTGCAACTTCATTTTTTGACACTAGCTTCTTGGGTGATTCTTCTAGTATCTCTTCAATTCTGATGCCTTTTGACTTCAAGGCAGTCCTTCTCGATTCTTCCACTTTAGGACTCACATAGCATTGACCACTGCGGGTCATATTAGACACATCATTAGCTGTGGAATTCAAGATGGTAGAGCGTTGAGGCCTAGCCACAGACGATGTCTTTCCCATGAGTAACTCACTAAGAGAGGTCTTCAAGACATAGGGCTGACTGATAACTTGCGCTTTTGTAGTATCTTGCAAAATGTAAGGCTTCTCCTTAGTGAAGTATTCTTCCGTCACGGATGCTATGAATTTCTCTGACTCTGGAGCAGACATGAACTTCAAAGATCCCATTCTTTGTAGCTCCATAATTTTTCTTTGAAAATCTCCACAATTTTGCAAAGTATGCCCTTTCATATTGCAGTGATACAGACACACTAAAGCATCATCTATTGTCACAAGTGGAACATCTGAGCTCACTAATGCAATTGTCTGAATAAGATCATGTTCTATTAAAATGGCAAACAATTCATCAAAAGACCAAGAATTGGCATTCTCCAACACAGGCCTATCAACTTCATCAAAGGCAACCATGTTCATGGTGGGTGCACCATGTGGAGGTAAAGGATTCTGAGTGATGTTTGGAGCACCCTTGGTTTCCTTAGTATCGAGTTGAAGTTTACCCTCATCAATGAGATCTTGGACCCTATGTTTCAAAGTTGTACAATATTTGGTATCATGACCCACCACATTGTGATATTCACATCTGACTTGCTGATCATACCAGTCTGGATAAGGTGGTCGAATAGGGGCCGCTTGCACTGTCTTCATTAAACCTACTCCAAGTAATTGTTTCAACACCTCACTGTAAGGGATTGGAAGTCTAGTGAACTGCCTTGGTCTATTTGTAAGTGGGAATTGTTGTCTAACAGGAGCTTGAGTATTAAAGTTTGGCCTCCTTTGAGGATAAGTGGTAGGCTTAAAGGTTGGAGTGAACTGCAATTGGGGCTGCCGATTATAAGGAACATTTGCCACATTATAAATTGGCTTGGCATGGCTGATGAAAATATGACTTAGAGCCTCATCATCTTCTTTCTTCCCTTTGGGTGTAAACTTCCTTGAAGTAGATTCGGCGTTACCGGTCTTGACTTGCTCTAATTGCCTCTTAATGGTTTGAAAGTCTGTAATAATACTTGTCTTCAATCCATCTTCAATTTGTTCACCCGCTATCACTAACTGAGCAAAAGTATATCCCACACAAGGAGCTAACCATGCATGGAAAGTCTTGGTAGTTGACTTGATAAAGAGAAAGCAGATTTCACTATCGGCAAGGGGTGGAATGACTTTGGCTGCTTCAGATCTCCATTGTTGAGCAAATTCTTTGAAAGTCTCATTACCTTTCTTGGTGATTCTTTGCAAGCTATCCCTTGTTGGGGCCAAACTCATATTGTATTCATACTGCCTCATGAAAGCTTGAGACACATCCTTGAAAGTGCGAATCTTCTTCTTGTTAAGAGTAGAGAACTAGATACTTGCTAGGCCTGACGAAAGTAATGAATGAGTACCCTTTCATCATTAGCATAAGGTGCCATTTTCCTGGCATACATCTTCAGATGGGCATAAGGACAACCTGAGCCATCATACTTGTCAAAATCCGGCTACTTAAACTTGAAATTTGTTTGGATTCCCGGATAGTAGCAGAGATCATCCAAATCAATGGAACCATAAGCTTGTGGCCCTTGCATAGCTTTCAGAGCCTCCTCCAACTGTTGTAACTTGTGATCGACTTCTCTTAACTTCCCATCCTCCAAAGTAGGCCTCAATATCTCAACCAAAGGGTTGGGTTGAATAGCTGTCGCTTGTCCCATCAAAGGTGGTACATTAAGGGTAGGATTGTTCATCTCAAGTGGTGGGTATGAGGTTTCAAAGGGTAGAGATGATATTTGTGGAGCATGTGAAGATGACTCCCCCATTAGAGGTTGATTCTCAGAAATGGGTGGAAATTGCAATTGTGTGACCATGGGATCTTTAGCACGACTACCTGGTGTAATGGTAGGGACAGGTGGAACTGGTATTGTGGGTATTAAGGATGCAAGTGAAGGAGCCGAACTGGTAGTCAAAGTGGACAAAGTGAGACTAATGGCCTTTAGGGTAGCAGCCAGAGTTTGCATTGTGGCTTCCAACTTATCAACCCTCTCATCCACGGCTAATTTCTCTGGATTAACAGCAATGTTTTCTTCCAACATTTTGATTACTCTAGATCTGAGCAAATATGGAGAACGTCGCCTTTTGGAGACCTTTCGCCGTGGAGCTATGATTAGAAGAATTTTACCTACACAAAAATGTAAAAATAAAAGGAACAAAGTTAGAAAACTAAAGAGACTTTAGCCCCTTTTGATTGGACCATTAATTTCCTTTTTGAATTTCCATATGGATTCTCACATCAGCGTTTCCATCTTGAAGATATCCGCCTATTTTATAATGAGTTGTGCTGAAACATGGCTTTTCATTACTAAATTACCGCACTTGAAACAAGATTAGCAAGCATTACAAAGTTGCATTCAAAGTGCTTACAAACCTTCATTCTTTGAAAGCTAGGACAAAACTAACTAAGGAATGCACTTTAGACAAAATGGGCAAGCATTACAAAGTTGCATTCAAAGTGCTTACAAACTTTCATTCTTTTAAAGCTAAAACCTACTCATTACAGAACATGAATTCTAATACAGCCTTCTGAGCATATTGGACATGTCAAAGATAAAGTCGAAGACTGGTTGGAAGAATCCCCTCTCAATCGGATGGCTCCTTTGAGTGATGTGGTGATGAGTCTCTGCCATCCTTCCCTCGAATTGGGACACCATGGCGGCTATGTCAATGATAATTTCACGCAAGCCGATGTCCTCTTCAAGAAGGGCTTGGTTCTTTTGCTTCTCGACTTGGTGTTGATAGCACATGTCCTCCATGGCAATCTTGTAAAGATTACGGTTGATAGTCATGTCTTGTAGTTGCTCTTCCAATTGCTCATTGGCTGTGCGAAGGTGTTCATTGTCCTTTGTCAACTGATGCAAATAGGAGATGGTTTCTTGATTGAGCCTTTGAGTACGAGCAGAGAACTCCCACAAAGTCTTGGGTGAAGAAGCTTGTGCCTTGGATGTGTGAGAATCCATATTTCTTTTCAAAGGTCATAGATGGTCCAAACAAAGGGGCTTGAGAACTAAACAAAAATGACCAAATAAAGATATCAATAAGAGGATGACCAAAGATTATAGCTAATGATAAGTGTAATTGAATAGGAATGTATATGTGATATGAGACTTGAAAATTAAAATTTTATCCTAATCATGGATTTTACTTCATTGGATATACTTTTGACAAGGAAGAAAGATTGTATTCATTCAAGCAAGTTTTCATTAATAGATCTGAATTTCTAACATTCGTACAAAAGCTCCTAAGTAACCCATCTTCCCCAAGTTCTTCAAGTTGTGTTCTCCTTCTTTCCTTGCTTTGATTGCTTTGCTGCTTGCAATTCCTTTTGTAGAGTATTGTAATCAGACAATAGGTTGTTGTAAGCATTCCTCCACTTAATCACTTTTCCTTTCAACTCTTGCTGCCTAGTCACCTTCTCAATAAGCTCCTTGTTCTCCTTTTCTCTTGCTTTAAGATCCGCCTTTACTTGTAGCAGCCTTTTCTTTTGTTCTTCAGCAAAGTTCAAGCTCCTCCTTTGCTTTCCACAAATTTCTTTACTAGCAGTCAAGTCCTTTTCCATTGAGGCAATCTTGTCCTTCAACTCCACCACTTGCTGATTTGACAACTCTTTTCCCCTTTTAAGCAACTCATAATCAAGAGCTAATTCATCATACTTCTCTAATAGCTGACATCTTTGAGCATGGCTAAGCTCCAACTTAGCAGTTAAGTCCCTGATGGTAGAGTTTTTCATATTTGTCACCTTGCATGGCAAAGAGAGCTTAGCTATCCAACTCGACCTCCATTGCTCATATTGTGATCTAGTCCCCTTCCCTTTCCATATGGGTAGCATCCTACATCTCTCCCACATCTTATGTGCCTCGGATACCTTGTTAACAATCACCGGGGAAGACATGTAATCAAAGTGTGACTGTAATGCATCCTCAAGATAGGGAGCGTTTTGTGCCTTTCCAAACTGACGGGATGCCAACTCCACAGAATATGTAACCCCTCCATGAATACCCAACAAAGGAATAGAGTGATGTCCTTTGGGTGGAGCGAGATAATGAGTAGCACTCCAAGTCGGGAGAACAAATTTGACATCATTAACAGTTGTTGCTAGAAGTGATCGATGCCAATCCTCTGTCTTTCTATCCTTCATAGGAACGCTGAATAAAGCTTCAAATTGGGGACCCTTCAAGTGACCTTGTGCCCATGTAGTGAACAACTCGATGCAACCCAAGAAGCGACCGAATCCTTTAGCCCAGATTTCTTTCATAGACCACAAAGTTTCGGCTACCACCGTAAAAGCAGGATTAAATGTCGAAGTGTGCAACAATTGCTCAAACAAAGCTATCACCGTAGGTGCAATGGTCTTGACATAGATAGGGAAGATCACCATGCCATAAATTCCCAATGCCACAAAGCTGATCCTTTGAGAAGGTGTCATGGCTTCCAATCTCTTTCCCAAAGCCATCAATGCTGCATTCCAATCAAACCCATAAGAACCATCTCTAGTTGTCACCAATGGTCGCGAGAATTCGAATGAAAACCCCCATATAGCTTGCAACATTTCTTGAACTTTTTCTAGTGTGAACTTCATATGTTGTACTTAAGGAGTGAAGTTAGGAGAATCCGCCGCAGGACTACACCGTAGGAAGTGATGATACTCATCAATGGTGAGCACCAACTCAAATTGTGGGAACACAAAAGCTTGATATTCTGGCACAAAAAATTTCAACATGGCTCTAAACAAGTTCCAATTTGGCATCACTGACAATAGATCTCCAATGCACCCAAATCGGACCTCAAAGTCATGCTTCTCCCTTGAAGACAACAAACCGTAAGCCTCTTTCAACAACTTCAAGTCGAGCTTGGAGGTATTGACTGAAAAGATTGACTCCTTAGCTCTCTTAGCAGTAGAATGGGATGTGACATCTTCACCAAGTCTCTTCCCTTGTCTAGTTGTATCCTCGGTAAAATCCATGTCTAATGCATGATCTAACCTAAACAAAAGGCTTAAAGAAGTTAGACATAAATCATACCCTCACATGCCATACCTCATTAAATGTACAAAAATAAGCTGCCATATGCGCAAACAAAGGTTAGTGAAGTAAAATGCCCCTTTGTGTCTTAGACACGGGATTCCTAACCTCACGGGTAGGATGTTAAGGGAAACATATCCTAGGGTTGGTATCTCTCTAAGGCCACTATATGTTTTCCTAAAGGGCATTAGGCCTTCTCAACCATTTATCCTTTTGGAATTAACAGGAGATATTTCCAAAAGCTAATACACAGAATGATATTACATCATCAAGTGTCGTATTAACCAATGGAAACAACCTAACGGGAACCGATCTTACTCCTCAAAGCGGGAAGAATTGCTCTTCCAAGTCAGATTCATAAGGATTCCAGACTAGAGGTCGGATTCACCTCCGACACGGACCTAATGCAAAATGAGAGTGAGTGTGTGCAAAGGGCATGACACTTTAATAACCTGCATAATGGCAACCACAAAAATAGCAACATATATCCCACGGCAATCAAATAAAGCATATAAAACACTCAACAAATATATCACCCACAAACAAACCTACTTACACAGCAGGAAGGGACTCACCTAGTACTCCCATGCCAAATGCAAAAGGTTAGTAACACAAAGCAACCAACACTTAGCATGCAAAAAGATGTAAATAATCGCACAAGAGGGAAGAGACTCACTGAGTACTCCATAGCCAAGTGCAAAAGGTGAGTATATCCACACATAAGAAAATAGGCATGTAAGCATGATGCATGATGAATGAGCATATAATATCAATGATGCATGAACATGTTAGCAAGGTATGATGCACGTCAAGATGTAGCAAGATAACTACTCAAAGGCAAAACAATCAAAGCAACCACTAAAACAATGAGCAAACAAGCAACAAGCAACAAACAACAAAGACAAAGACCAACAAAGACTCAACAAACAAAAAAAATCAAAAGTTGAAAATTCCCCAAAGTTAAAGTATTAACTTGACCCTCGTGAACCCAGAATATGGAAACCAAAGATTATGGGTTCGCTCCCCAGTGGAGTCGCCAATTTGTTGACGACCACTTAAAATGGGATTAAGTGTGAAAATATAAAAAGAAAAGGGAGTCGCCACTCATCCAAATTATAAGGTGGGACAAGTCACCTAAAATAAGTCTGTGTAGAGATCGGGGTTCGGGGATGCGGTTAGAACTGAGGAAGGGCATACGCGCACCTCACAATCCTCCGATTAAACACAGTTGCATACTTTAACGTTGGGGGTTTTAATTCAACTTATTCATTACCTATTTACTTAAGTCTTAAAAAGAAGTTTGAAAAACAAATGGACCAAATTGTCACATCTTTTAAACTCTTGGACAAGAATAGATAAAGTAAAGAACATGCATGCACAATAAGCACGAAATAAAAAGTAAAGGAATTAATTTGATTAAATTCGAAACATGAAGGACTGATTTGATTAAGATTCAAAACATGAAGAATTGATTTGAAAAGAGTTGAAACATGTTGACTAAATTGCTTAATTACAAAAACACTTTGGTTAAAATTAAAATGAGAAAAGATAATTAACAAAAAATTAAAGATTTAAATTAATTAATTCAATAATTAACTTAATTAAATAATTAATTTAACATTAATTAAAATTAATTAATCACATTATCAATCTTTAATCAAGGTAATATAATTATCTTAAATTAAAATGAATAAATATGATTAATTTATTTTAATTAAAATTAATTAATATTACTAATCATAAATCAAGTCAATTATCTTAATTAACTAATTCTTTTTATTTATATTATGTATTTTTTTTTTTACTGAATCGGAACCGAAGAAAAGAAAAACACAACCGAACATCAAATAACCCAAAAAAAAAGATCAAACATGCAAACAACTTAGCCAAAATTAGGGTTCATCATGAATACATTTTTTGGCAGAACGATGAACAAATTCACAGATTCACAAATTCGTCAAAAGATTCATAGATTCGCAGATTCGTCAGGCAACTAAACAGGCAAATATATAATCTTTCATTCCTTTTCTCAAGAAAATACATATAACCTTAAACATTAGATGAAAAATACAAAGAAAAATCAACAAACAGATCAACACTCACGGCAAAGTTTTCTGGGAAAAATAGATCCAGATCTGATAGGAGGGATCCCACCCACGGGACTAGGCTCCCATCGTCCCCTTCACCACCATTCCCAGAAAAACTTCTCTGTTCAAAAAAATTACCTACACAAAAGCAAACACAGCAAATAAGCCCTCTGTCAACCTCCGGTACAAAAACCGAGCCACTTTCAACAGAAAAACTTTTCCTTTTCTCAGCCGGCAACACCAGAAAAACAAAAGGAGACCCCTCCGCCGTCAACACTAGAACCACACAACAAAGACCTTCTCCTTTTTTCGGATTTCTATCCTCTGCTTCTCTCTTTTTAGTGACAAGAAGAAGAGGAACCACAGAAGGAGAAAAATCCGAACCCCCTCAATTCCCCAATCTTCTCCTATTTATACAAAAATCAAAGGAAACCCTAAAGGACGCTGGTCTACCATCATGCTCAGTTGGCTGCAACGTAGGGTGCAGGATTCGGTTGCAGAAGAGGGGCAGCGCAAAGAGATTTGGTTGCAGAAGAGGGGCGGCGCAGAGAGGAGGGTGTAGGCTGCTGTAGGCTCGACGGGTGCAAGAGAAGG
>BPVZ01000003.1:5057210-5070153 GCA_020521535.1 Rubroshorea leprosula | reverse complement strand
AAAAAAAAGAGAAGAAAGAAAGAAACAAACAACAAGGCTCCAGGCAATGGCAGTTGGAAACTTCCTTATTCTGACCATGAGAGTTAGTTCATGAAAAGGGGAAAGAATTGAAATGAGACTCCCCTTGATAGAGAAAGCTTTAAACCCTCAAATAAGGACTTTCATATAAGCTTGTAACATGGCTTGGGATTAGGTTATGATGAAAGAAAGGATAAAGGCTCAAAATCTATATATTCCCCTCACATTTCTCTCTTCACTTCCCTGGTCATTAATGTGGGTTAATAGAAAAAAAATCATTCTGGCTTTTGTAAATCTGAATGATTACCTTTTCTGGCTCAAAAGGGAGGTAAGCAAAAGGGCAATGTTCAACTATTTAGGATAGAGAAACAGGGCCTTTCATCACTAGATTTTCAACTTTCCAAGTAAAAGAAACATTTAATTTGTTAGGCTGCCCTTTCAAGTTTTCAACCTAACTCCTTTTTTTTTTTAGCAATAATACATTTTGATAGCATCTGCATTCACTGGGTGATGATAATGGGTTTCATCTGGATATCTCAACAAGAGTGCTCCTCCAAAGAAAGCTTCTTTAACAACATAGGGCTCTTCATAATTCGGTGCGAATTTGCCCCTAGGGTCCTTTTCATCTGGCATGATCTTTCTTAAGACGAGATCTCCTTGATGAAATACTCTAGGTTTGACTTTCTTGTTGTAAGCTGCTGCCATTCGTCGCTAATAGCATTGACCATCACAAAGAGCTGTCAATCTTTTCTCATCAAGCAAATTGAGGTAATCTATCCTTTTTGGAATCAAGTCTTTTTCCTCAATCCCCGACTTGGATAAAATTCTCATTGAAGGAATTTCTAGCTCAATTGGTAACACTGCCTACATTCCATATACCAAGGAATAAGGGGTTGCCCCAATTGAAGTGCGAACATAGGTTCTATAAGCATGGAGAGCATATGGCAACATTTCATGCCAGTCTTTGTAAGTAATTGTCATTTTAGCTAGAATCTTCTTGATATTCTTGTTTGCAGCTTCCACCGCACCATTCATCTTCGGTCAGTATGGAGAAGAGTTCAAATGCTTGATCTTAAATTGCCTACATAGCACAGTCATCATGTCATTGTTCAAATTGCTTGCATTATTAGTAACGATGGCCTTTGGTTGCCTATATTTGTAGATCATCTCTCTCTTGATGAAGCGAGTGACCACCTTCTTTGTAACACTAGCATAAGATGTTGCTTCTACCCATTTGGTAAAATAATCAATAGCAACCAAGATAAATTGATGAACATTGGAAGCTTTAGGATTAATTGCCCCAATCACATCGATGCCCCATATGGAGAATGGTCAAGGAGCCGACATATTATGTAGTAATGAAGGTGGAGCATTAATATGATCAGCATAAATCTGACATTTGTGACAAGCTCATGCGTGCTTGATGTAGTCATGTTCAATAGTCAACCAATAATACTCGGCTTTAAGGATCTTTCTAGCAGGCATTCTTCCATTGGCATGTGTTCCACATATCCTTTCATGGACCTTAGTCATGACTTGTTTTGCTTCTGTTTCATCAACACATCCCAACAAGGTCATATCAGGAGAGCGCTTATACAATGTATTTCTACTTAAGAAGTATGAAGCTGTCAATTTTCTGATTCTCTTCTTGTTCACCTTAGAAGTATGTAGAGGGTATTCCTCATTTTGCAAGAACTATTTAATATCATGAAACCATGGTTTGTCATCAACCTTGATTTCCATGCAATGTGCCAATTCTTGACTAATTTCAATCAATAAAGGCTTGATTACATCATCACTAGAGATTTGGACCATGGAGGCTAAAGTTTCCAAAGCATCCACAAATTGGTTCTTGGCATAAGGCATATGGTTTTAAAGAGATGAATATGAATTTCTTGATGAGAGTTTCAAGATATTGGTGATAAGGAATAAGTTTTGGATCCTTGGTTTGCCAATCACCATTTGTTTGACATATGATTAGCGTTGAATTGCCATATATCTCCAAATCTCGGACATTCATATCCAAAGCAGCATGTATGCTTGCAATACAAGCTTCATATTTGGCTATGTTGTTAGTACAAGCAAAATCAAGCTTTATAGCAATAGGAAAATGATCACCCTTTGAGCATACCAACACAACTCCAAGGCCACAAGCAAGTTGGTTAACAGCTCCGTCAAAGAAGAGCTTCCAATTATCTGAATCAGATTTTGCCTCCATTGCCAAAATGTCTTCATCAGGAAAATCCCAATCAATAAGCTCATAATCCTCTGTTGCATGTTTGGCTAAATAATCGGCAATGGCTTGCCCTTTGATAGCCTCTTGTGTTGTGTAAACAATATCAAATTTGGAAAGCAACATATGCCAACAAGAGATCCTTCCAGAAGAGATAGGTTTTTAAAAAATGAATTTATGGGATCCATTGTTGAAAGTAGGTAAGTGGTGTTGGTTAACATGTAGTGGCGAAGTTTCTTGGATGTCTAGGCTAAGGCAAAGCAAGTTTTTTCTAAGGGTGAGTATTTACTCTCACAATCATTGAACTTCTTGCTCACATAATAAATGGCTCTTTCTTTCTTACCTGAGTTGTCATGTTGGACAAGGACGACTCCCATGGATTCTTCAAGGATAGTGATATACAGAATGAAAGGCCTTTTATTAGTTGGTGGCGCAAAGAGTGGTGGGTTTTTGAGGTATTCTTTGATTTTGTCAAAGGCTTGTTGGCATTGGTTATTCTAGGTATGAGGGTTGTCTTTTTTGAGGAGTTTAAAGATAGGATCACAAATGGTATGAGGTTGGCGATGAAACGGGCAATGTAATTAATTCTTCCCAAGAAACTTCGGACTTCTTTTTGGGTTTTTGGTGGTGGCATTTCATCAATGGCTTTTATTTTGGTTGGATCAATCTCTATTCCTCGGCGGCTCACAATGAAGCCAAGTAGCTTTCTGGAATCCACATCAAAAGTACATTTGGCAGGATTGAATCTCAGTTGGTATTTTCTAAGGTGTTCAAACACCTTCTTGAGATTTTCTATATGTAGCACCTCTTCTTTGGACATAATCACCATGTCATCAACATATAGCTCAACAATAGTATGCACAAAGTCATGTAGTAAAGTAATCATAGAGCGTTGGTATGTTGCCCTGGCATTTTTGAGTCCAAAAGGCATAACTTTGTAGCAAAAGGTACCTCATTGAGTGATGAATGTTGCCTTGAGCTTGTCCTCCTCCTTCATTTTTATCTGATTGTACCCAGAGTTGCCATCAACAAATGAAAACCAAGCATTTTTTGCAGCATTATCTAGCAAAATTTGGATGTGAGGCAATGGAAATCATCCTTGGGGCTTGCCTTGTTCAAGTTTCTATAATCCACACAAACTCTAACTCGGCCATCCTTTTTCATTATAGGAACAATATTGGCCACCCATTCTAGATACATAGCTATTTCAATGAAATTGACATCTTGTAGCTTTTGCACTTCCTCTTTGACTTTCAATAGAACCTCTAGCCTCATCCTCCTTAACTTTTGCTTGATTGGCTTGGCCCCAAAATAGAGTGGAATGGCATGAACTACAATATCTGGATCAAGTCCCGACATGTCTTTGTAGGACCAAGCAAAAACATTTTGAAATTCAACTAAGAGCTCTATCAACTCTTTTCTCTCCTCTGTGGATAGGTGGGCATTGATCTTTATCTCCTTTCTGTCATCTTTAGAACCTAGATTAATGGTTTCTGTCTCTTGGTTTAGCTGTAGCTTTGGTTTTTCTTCACTTAGCATTTGAGTTAGTTCATGAGAAGGATCAAAATTTGCATTGTCTTCTTCACTATAGATCTGATCATCAATCTCATATAAAGTCTGATATGGCATCATTGTTTAAAGGTTTGTCATTAGCAGGCTTGAAAATTATGGATGGAAGTAAATAAATGGCCAAATAATAATAAAACAAAGATAAGAACATGTTACTGGACAACCTCATAAAACATATCATTAAAGAATGGCTTGTACAATGAAAGTTTAAGTAAAGTTGCATCACGATGATTTTTACAATGATAGGTAGGATTGCAGCATGTTTATTGAAAAGGAAAGCATGGGAATATTAGAGGCATGATCACATAAATTTTAGAAAATATAAAAGTGCTTGCTGAATCCTTCTCTTCATGTAGTCACAAGCAAAACTACTAAAGGCAGACTCTTCTTACTCAGAGATGAAAGCTGCAGGGAGAAGTTCCGTTGTCCAATTAACCTAAGAGCTTCCATTAACCAGATAAATTCCCCTATCAAATTCAAGTTCTTCCTCATCTAGAGCATTTATAGTCAAATTTCCCACGAGTCACATAGTGATTCTTCCTTCACTATTTCAAGAGGTACAGACTCATATAAACCCACTAGAGCTTTCGCACAATGAACAGGATGGAAGTTAGGGTGCTTCTCAATAAATGCCCTTTCAGCGAGCATCCTTCTTCACATTTCCTTAGGATCTGTCATGTTGGCTGGTCCGAAGAGGTTGTTGAAACCAAAACTATCTTCCTCAGCATCTCCAAAGAGGTTGTTGAAACCAAAACTATCTTCCTCATCATCAGAACAAACTTCATCATTGATATCTTCCACAACCACTTCCTCAAACTTTGCTTATTTCAAACATTCCCCAATTTCAAGCAAAATCTATCAATGAAAATAGTACCCTCTTGATCTACATATAAAACATCTATATACTTAACCATATATCCATCAAGAGAAGGACACAAAATCTCAACAGTTCATGGAAATGTGACTCTAATGTGCGGCACCCACATTGGTTCATCCCTTGGATCTTTCCCTTGAAGTCTAGCAAGGCACTTCTCCGCTTTAATAGCACACATTCTCTGCCAATCTTTCTTCTTCAGCTTGTTTCCCAAGCCAAAAGTGCCCTAAGCTTGAATTACTTCAACAGGCTTTAGAATTCCTTGTCCATTCAATCCCAAACCCTCTCCCAACTGGTAATGAAATGAAAGCATAATCTCAGCAGCAACCTTGGCAGGTTTAGCCATTTCAGCTCGTTTCCCTCTGAACTTTGGATGTATATAAAAAGTAGCAGCACACTCCATCGAGTGATAAGAGGATTCATAAGTTCCAGGATCAACTCCTAAGTAAGGAATGGCTGTAGCCCTTCGGATGACATGTTCTTCCTCGCCATTCACCGTGACAAGGACACCATTGACAATATATTTGACTTTTTGATGCAAAGTGGATGGTACTGCTCCGGCGACATGTATCCAAGGCCTCCCAAGAAGCATATTAAAAGCAGGAGAAATATTCATAACAAAGAAATCCACATCAAAAGTCACAAGACCAATTTCCACTAGAAGCTCAATCTTTCCAACCATATTCCTCTTTGTTTCGTCAAAAGCATGAACCACTGTATTACACTGATTAATGTGAGACTCATCCACTTTCAACTGCTTCAAAACAATCATAGGAATCACGTTCAAAGATGACCCATTGTCAATCAATACATGAGGCATATTCATCATTTTGCATTGAACAAAAATGTGAAGAGCCTTGGTATGCCCATTTCCTTCATCACAAATCTCATCATCTTTAAAATTAATATAATTTGGAGCTAAGATTGCCCCAACCATAGTCCCAAACTTCTGAGTATCAATATTCTTAGGCACATGGGCCTCTTTCAAGACTTTGAGCAATGTCTCAAGATGAGCCTCAAATGACAACATCAATTCTAAAACAGAAATTTTTGCAGGGGTTTTGTTGATCTATTCAATGATGCTATACTCACTCTTCCTCAAAATATTCAGAAATTTTGCAACTTCATTTTTTGACACTAGCTTCTTGGGTGATTCTTTTGGCATCTCTTCAATTCTGATATCTTTTGATTTCAAAGCAGCCTTTCTCAATTCTTCCACTTCGAGATTCACATAGCACCGACCACTACAGGTCATATTAGACACATCATTAGTTGTAGAGTTCAAGATGACGGGACGTTGAGGCATAACCTTAAGTGAGTAAGGGAAATGGCTATTGGCCACAGATGATGTCTTTCCCATGAATGACTCATTAAGAAAGGTCTTCAAGACATAAGGCTGTTGTGAATTCTAATTGATGACTTGTGCCTTTGTAGTATCTTGCAAAATGTAAGGCCTCTCTTTAATGAAGTATTCTTCCTTCACTGGTGCTATGAATTTCTTTAACTCTGGAGCAAACATAAACTTCAAACATCCCATTCTCCGTAGCTTAATAATTTTTCTTTGAAAATCTCCACAATTTTGCAAAGTATGCCCTTTCATATTGGAGTGATAAAGACACACCAAAGCATCATTAATCATCACTGGTGAAACATTCGAGCTTATTGATGCAATTGGTTGAATAAGATCATACTCTATCAAAATGGCAAACATTTCATCAAGAGACCATGAACCAGCATTCTCCAATACAGGTCTATCAACTTCATCAAGGGCAATCATATTCATGGTGGATGCACCATGTGGAGGTAAAGGATTCTGAGTGATGTTTGGAGCACTCTTAGTTTCATCAAGTTGGAGTTTTCCTTCATCGATGACATCTTGAATTTTATGTTTCAAAGTTGTACAATATTTAGTACTGTGACCTGTTACATTATGATATTCACATTTAGCTTGTGGATCATACCCGTACGGATAAGGTGGTTGCACAGGGTTTGCTTGCACTGTCTACATCAAACCCACTACCACTAACTGTTTCAACATTTCACTATAAGGGATTGGAAGCTTGGTGAACTGTCTTGAGCTATTTGTCAAGGGAAATTGTTGTCTAACTGAAGCATGAGGATTGAAGTTTGGCCTCCTTTGAGGGTAGGTGGTAGACTTGAAGATGAGAGTGTGCTGTAATTGAGGTTGCCGATTGTAAGAAATGTTTGCCATATTATAGACTGGTTTGGCATGACTAGTGAAAATGTGATTCAAAGCTTCCTCATCTTCTTTCTTCCCTTTAGGTGAGAACCTCATCGAAGTAGATCCCGAGCTTCTCATCTTAACTTGCTCTAATTGCCTCTAGATAGTTTGAAAGTCCATAATAATACCTGCCTTCAGTCCATCCTCAAACTGTTCACCCGTTGTCACTAGTTGAGCAAAAATATATCCAACGCAAGGAGCTAACCATTCACGGAAGATCCCGGTAGTTGACTTGATAAAAAGATAGCAGATTTCACTATCGGTAAGAGGTGGAATGACTTTGGCTGCTTCGAATCTCCACCTTTGAGCAAATTCCTTAAAGGTTTCATTACTCTTCTTGGTAATTTCCTACAAGCTATCTCTTGTAGGGTCTAAACACATATTATACTTATACTGCTTCATGAAAACTTGAAACACATCTTTGAAAGTGCGAATCTTCTTCTTGTCAAGTGTTAAAAACCAAACACTTGCTGGGCCTGAGAGACTATCTTGAAAATAATGAATGAGCACCCTCTCATCATTAGCATAAGGTGCCACCTTCCTGGCACACATTTGTAAGTGGGCATGAGGACAACCTGAGCCATCATACTTGTCAAAATCCAACTGCTTGAACTTGAAATTTGTTTGAATTCTCAAATAGTAGTAGAGATCATCCAAATCAATGGAACCATAGACTTGCAGCCCTTGCATAGCCTTCTAAGCCTCTTCGACCTGTTGCAGCTTGTGATCAACCTCTATTGACTTCCCATCCTTTAAAGTAGGCCTTAGCATCGCAGCCGAGGGGTTGGGTTGAATAGTTGGCACTAGTCCCATCAAGGGTGGTATGTTAAAGGTAAGAGGTGAGGTTATGGGCAAGGTAGGGTTGTTCATCTCAAATGGTGGGTATGAGGTTTCAAAGGGCAAAGATGATATTTGTGGAGCATGTGATGATGACTCCCTCACTAAAGGCTGATTCTCATAAATAAGTGGAAATTACAATTGTGTGACCATGGGATCCTTAGCATGATTACTTGGTGTGATGGTAAGGACAGGTAGAACCGGTATTGTGGGTATTAAGGATGTAAGTGAAGGAACCGAACCAATAGTCAAAGTGGACAAAGTGAGATTGATAGTTTGAAGAGTACTAGCCATAGTTTGAATTGTAGCTTCCAACTTATCAACCTTCTCATCCATGACTGATTTCTCTAGATTAGTAGTAGCATTTTTCTGAAACATTTTGATTACTCTAGATCTAAGCAAATACGGAGAACGCCACTTTTTGAAGACCTTTCTCCTTGGAGCTATGATTAGAAGAATTTTTATCTACCAACAAAAATGTAAAGACAAAAAGGAAAAATTAGAAAACTAAAGAGATTTTAGCCCCTTTTGATTGGACCATTAGTTTCCCTTTCAAAGTTCTATATGGATCCTCACATCGGCATTTCCATCTTGTACGAAGATATCCACCCGTTTTACAATGAGTCGTGCTAAAACATGGCTTTTCATTACTAAATAACCGCACTTTAAACAAAGTTAGCAAGCAGTACAAAGTTGCATTCAAAGTTCCTACAAGCCTTCATTCTTTTAAAGCTAAAACAAACTCATTACAGAGCCTAAATCCTAATACAGCCTTTTAAGCACATTAGACATGTCAATGATAAAGTCGAAGACTGGTTGGAAAAATCCCCTCTCAATCGAATGGGTCCTTTAAGTAATGTGGTGATGAGTCTCGGCCATCTTTCCCCCGACCTCGAATTGAGTCACCAAAGCGGTTATGTTGATGACAACTTCATGCAAGTTAGTGTCCTTTTCAACAAGAGCTTGGTTCTTTTGCTTCTCAGCTTGGAGTTGACAGCACATGTCCTCTATGGCAATCTTGTAAAGATCACGGCTAATGGTCATGTCTTGTAGTTGCTCTCCCAATTGCTCATTGGCTTTGTGAAAGTGTTCATTGTCTTTAGTCAATTGGTGTAGATAAGAGATGGTTTCTTTATTGAGCCTTTGAGTACGGGCAAAAAACTCCAACAAAGCCTTGTGTGCAAAAGGTTGCGTCTTGGATGTGTGAGAATCCATATTTCTTTTCAAATATCACCAATGGTTCAAACAAAAAGGGCTTGAGCACTAAACACAAAATGACCAAATAAGGATATTAATAAGAGATTAATCAAATAAAATGCAAATGTGATATAAGGCTTGAGAATTAAAATTTCTATCCTAATCATGGATTTTACTTCATTGGATATACTTTTGACAAGGAAGAAAGATTGCATTCAGTCAAGCAAGTTTTCATTATTTGTCCAAAAGCTCCCAAGTAACCCATCTTTCTCCAAGCTCTTCAAGTTGTGCTCTCCTTCTCCCCTTGCTTTGACTGCCTTGCCGTTTGTAATTCCTTTTGTAGAGCATCATAATCATACAATAAGTTGTTGTAAGCATTCCTACACTTAATCACTTTTCCTTTCAACTCTTACTGTTCAATCATTTTCTCCACAAGCTCTTTGTTCTCCTTTTCTCTTGCCTTAAGATCCGCCTTTACTCATAGTAGCTTTTTCCTTTGTTCTTCGGCAAACTCCAAGCTCCTATTTTGCTTCCCACAAATTTCCTCACTAGCAGCCAAATCCCTTTCTAAAGAGGCAATCTTGTCTGTCAACCCTGCCACTTGTTGATCGGACAACTCCTTCCCTTTTTTAAGCAATTCATGATCAAGAGCTAACTCATTATACTTCTCTAGCAACTGACATTTTTTAGCATGGCTAAGCTCCAACTTAGCGGTTAAGTCCATGATGGTAGAGTTTTTCGTATTTGTCACCTTGCATAGCAAAGGAAGCTTAGCTTTCCAACTCGATCTCCATTGCTCATATTGTGGTCCAGTCCCTTTCTCTTTCCATATAGGTAACATCCTACATTTCTCCCACATCTCATGTGCTTTGAATACCTTGTCAACAATTGCCAGGGAAGACATGTAATCAAAGTGTGACTACAATGCGTCATCAAGATAGGGAACACTTTGTGCTTTTCCAAATTGACGAGATGCCAATTCCACTAAATATGTAACCTCTCCATGAATACCCAACAAAGGAATAGAGTGATATCCATCGGGTGGAGCAAGATAATGAGTAGCATTCCAAGTCAGGAGAACAAATCCGACTTCATTAACAGTTGCTGCTAGAAGTGATCGATGCCAATCCTTGGTCTTTCTATCTTTCACAGGAACATTGAATAAAGCTTCAAATTGAGGACCCCTCAAGTGACCATGTGCCTATGCAATGAACAACTCGATGCAACCTGAGAAGTGGTCGGATCTTGTAGCCTGGATTTCTTTCATAGACCACAAAGTTTCAGCTACCACTGTAGAAGCAAGATTAAATGTCAAAGTTTGCCATAATTGCTCAAACAAAGCTACCAACATAGGTGCAATGATCCTGACATAGATAAGGAAGATCACCATGCCATAAATTCCCAATGCCACAAAGTTGATCCTTTAAAAAGATGTCATGCCTTACAATCTCTTTCCCAAAATCATTAACGCCGCATTCCAATCAAACCCATAAGAATTATCTCTAGTTGTCACCAATGATTGTGAGAATTCAAATGAAAATCCCCACATAGCTTGCAACATTTCTTGAACTTTTTCTAGTGTGAGCTTCATATGTTGTGCTTGAGGAGTGAAGGTACAAGAATCCACTGCAAGACTATTCCGTAGGAAGTGATGCTACTCATCAATGGTGGGCACCAACTCAAATTGTGGGAACACAAAAGCTTGATATTGAGGGACATAGAATTTCAACATAGCTCGGAACAAGTTCTAATTCGGCACCACTGACAATAGATCCTCGATTCACCCAAATCGAACCTCAAAGTCATGCTTCTCTCTAGAGGATAACAAGCCATAAGCTTCTTTCAACAGTTTCAAGTCGGGTTTGGAGGTATTGACTGAAAAGATTGACTCCCTAGCCTTCTTAGCAGTAGAATGAGATGTGACATCCTCCCTAAGTCTTTTCCCTTGTCTAGTTGTATCCTCAATAAAATCCATGTCTAATGCATGATCTTACCTAAACACAAGGCTTAAAAGAGTTAAACACAAATCATACCCTCAAATGCCATACCTCATTAAGTGTGCAAAAATAAGCTGCCATATGCGCAAATGAAGGTTAGTGAAGTAAAATGCCCCATTTATGCCTTAAACACGGGACGCTTAGCCTCACCGGTGGGATGCCAAGGGCAACATGTCCTCAGGTTGGTATCTCTCTAAGGCCAATACATGTTTTCCTAAAGGGCATTAGGCCTTCTCAACCATTTATCCTTTCAGAATCAACGAAAGATATTTCCAAAAGCTAATACATAAGATGAAATTACATTATCAGGTGTTGTATTAACCCATGGAAACAACCTAATGGGAATCGATCTTACTCCTCAAAGCAAGAACAATTGCTCTTCCAAGCCGATTGATAAGGATTCCAGACTAGAGGTCGGGTTCATCTCCAACACAGACCTAATGCAAAATGAGAGTCAATGTGTGCCAGGGGCATGACACTCCAATAACCTACACAATGACAACCAAAAAAATAGCAACATATATCCCATAGCAAGCAAATAAAGCATGTAAAGCACTCAACAAACATAACAGTCAACAAATATAGCACCCACAAACAAAACCTACTTACACAACAAGAAGGGACTCACCTAATACTCCGATGCCAAATGCAAAAGGTTAATACATCTACACACAAGCAAGTAGGCATGTAATCATGATGCATGATCAATAAGCATGTTATATCAATGATAGATGAGCATGTGAGATGATATGATGCATGAACATGTAAGCAAGGTATGATGCATGTCAAGATGTAGAAAGGTAACCACTCAAAGATAAAAATGCTCAAAGTAACCACTAAAACAATGAGCAACAAGCAACAAGCAACAAACACATGCAAGAAAACGACAAAGACCAACAAAGACTCAACAAGCACAGAAAAATCGAAAGTTGAAAATTCCCCAAAGTTAAAGTATTCACTCGATCCTCGTGAACCAGAATATAGAAACCATAGATTTTGGGTTTGATCCCCAGTGGAGTCACCAATCTGTTGACAACCACTTAAAATTTCAAAATAATGAAAAATTAAGTGTGAAAAATATAAGAAAAAGAGGAGTCGTTACTCGTTTAAATTATAAAGTGAGAAAAGTCACCTTAAACGGGTCTGCATAGAGATCGAGGTTCGAGGGTTAGGTTAGAAGTGAGAAAGGCCATGCGCACACCTCACAATCCTCCGTTTAAACATGGTTGCGTACTTTAATATTGGTGTTTTAATTCAGCTTATTTATTATATTTATGTTTAAGTCTTAATAGGTAAACTAAAAAAGGATAAACTAAATTGAAACTTTTTAAAATTTTTGCACAAAAATGGACAAAATCAAAGACATGCATGCATCATAAGCACAAATAAAAATTAAATGGACTAATTTGATTAAATTCAAAACATGAAGAACTGATTTAAAAAAAGATTTGAAACCTTGGGACTGAATTGCTTAATCGTAAAATTTTTGAGGGAAATTGAGATAAAATGAAAGATAACTTGTGCTTTGACCCAAATTAAAGAAAATTGAGAATTGAAATTAATTAATCAAGATAATTAGTTTAATTAATTTAACATTGAGATAATCAAATAAATCTAATCTTGAACTAAATTCAATAAATATGATTAATTTATTTTAATTAAAATTAATTAACTTCATTAATCATAAATTAAACTAATTCACTTTATTAATTAATAAAATTTTTATATATTTATATTTTTTTAGTTTTTAACTGGATCGGATTAAATTGACCCGACCCAAGAACACAATCCATCAAGCAACACATGCGAGAAACAGATCAAACATGAAAGGAATGAAATCACAATTTAGGGTTCATCTTTCAAGAAAAAAAAAAAAAAAAAAAAACACATTCGTCGAGTAAAAAAAACATTAGGCACATGAACTGAATCATTCCTTGATTTTTCATTCATTTCCAGCAAACATACACAAATCTAAC
>BPVZ01000003.1:5019803-5030103 GCA_020521535.1 Rubroshorea leprosula | reverse complement strand
TTATTTTTATAAAATTAATAATTTTAATAATAAAAAATAAAAATATTTTAAAAAATATACTTATTTGTTTTTAAACATGTCTTTATTAGTCATTTAATATTAAATAACAACTGCTAACCATTGTATAGCCAAACAGTTATATTTATTAAATCCGTTATTTACCATCCGTTACCCACTTTTCGCTACCGCTACACACTTTTCGCTACCGCTACCCACTTTCCGCTATTAGCCATCCACTATCCGCTAACTGCTACCCGCTACCCACTACCGCTATCCGTTATCCGCTACCTGCTATCCGTTAAATTTTAACCGCTGTACCAACAGGCATTTAGACATATAATTGGTAAATAGAAAGGATATAAAACGTGAAGAATAATGTCCCCATTTTTGTACTCAAAATTTCATGAGTACTAAGGATTTATGAGTCGGGCTTTTTGTTCTCACAAACAGTAAAGACGCCAAATTTCTTTTTGCCTTCACCGTAAAGCTACTGCCAGATTTTTTATTTTTGCTTTTAAAAATCGTCGAGCTACTTTGTATATAATATAGAAATCTTTTATCAACAAATTTATTCTCATAAAAAAAAAAAAAGGAATTTTTGCCAGATCCCAGCCGGCAGCCATGATATTATAACTTCATGTCTTGAGTTTTAAGGTAAGTTTGCTTTGCTATTTATCACGAAATATTTCCTTGCGAAGCCGCATATATTTTAGGTATGTTTGGTTTCCTATTTCCAAGAAAATGTTTCTGGGGAGCCAACATTAAAAATATATGGGTTTGGGCTCAAAATCTGGCACAAAAATAAAAAGAAGTTTATAATTGGTTATAACAATTTATAACTAACTATAATTGATTAAAATAAAAAATAATTAATTATATTATAACATAGTTAGTTTTATTGTTTGAATTTTATTTTCAAGTAAAATACTCAAGACAAAAGTCTTTTTTTTAATCAATTATATTAAATTATAGCCAATTATAATATTTTATTAAATTTTGTTCCCAAAATAAATTTTTTTCAAACCAAGTTGACTCAAAATATTGATTATAATATTGAAGAGATACTTTCACATTAGCAAAAATAATCAATACTCATTTCTATAAATTATAAGGGAATTTGACAAAAACAAATGAAAATTTGTACACATTGTTATAATATAGTAACATGATACTTTTAATATTTATTCTTTTAGAAATTTGATACATTATGAACCACTACTGGAAAATCAGGCAAAAACGACAAGATCATTCGAATATAAAAACATATTCGACAAAAATGTTGTCGAATATGCTTGATTGTCAATTATAATCAATTTTTTTGTTCTTATTCGACAGAACACATATTCGACAGAAGAGTTTCATATTCGACAGAAATTCTTATGTCGAATATGTATAATTGACAATCTAATGGCTATCGATTATGTTTTGAGATATTCGACAGCATTGCTGTCGAATATCTAGGAAACGAAGACGTTTCCTTTGTATATATACCCAATGATTAACCCCCCCCCCCCCGACCCCCCCTTTCTTTCCCCATTTCTTCTTCTTCCTCTACAGCGATTTGGTTTGTTTTCTTTGATGCTATTCTTGCTGTTGCCGTCGATATTCTTGCGTCTTGCCATCGAGCCCCCTGTTGTTAGAATATCCCACCAGTGACGTTGACAGTGAGTTGGCCCCTCTCCTGTGCAGCAATCTGGTTTTTTTTTTTTCCTTGGATTTACAATCAGCATTTGCATATTTCCTTATAGATCCGTGCCTTTTGGTCCAAGATTCATTGCCTCTAAGCCACCACACGCCTCCATTGTGCATTTTGTAAGTTGCAGCACTCTCTGTGTTTTGTTTTGTTTTTGTTTTTGTTTTTTTTTTTTCATTTTTTTGTTGTTTCTTTCCTTATTTTTTCCTTGGATTTGAGTTTACAACACCCCAATTTCATTTTTTGTAGGTTAAAATTCAGCTTTTACTGTCTTCATTACCTCCACAACATTACCGTCCCCATTGGCATAGGTAATTGAGATTTTTGTGGTTTTTTTATACAAAATTATATTATCTTATTTGTAGATTAGTATAGATTATTACTATTATTGCATGAATTGTCAATAAATTGCTGTTATTTCTTTCAAGTTTTTGAGATTGAAATTTGTACGTTAATTATTTGCTTGAAGAGTTTTTTTTAGTAAATTTGTATATATAAGTTATGAATTTTAGATTATTAAATTTGAGATTAAGATTAAGATTGATATTGAGATTGAGGTCTAAATATCTTGAAATAGAGTGATATTTATATTGAATTTCTATAGTTACAAATTTGTTATTTATTTCAAATTAACTCAATCTGAGAGATTGATATTGAGATTGGGATGTGCATTATTATTGAACTAAAATGATACTTAGATTGAATTTTTATATATCAAATTGTTTATTTCAAATTATTAAGATTAAAATCGATATGGTAATTAAAACAAAGTACTATTTATATTTAATATATATATTTATAAAGTTACTAAATTATTTATATTGAGATTAATATATGTATGATTGTTGAAATATAGTAGTATTTTTATATATTGAATTTATATACATAAAGAAATTTAATTTAAAATTATTAAGATTAAGATTAACATGCGTGGTTATTGACATATATGGTTATTAGTTGATATGTTAATATACTTTGTCAAATTGAAATTCAAATTAGATAATTAAATAATGGATAACCGTAGTTGGATAGATTGTCGTGTAGATGATAATGGTTTTGTTATTGATGAATTTAAAGAGGGGGTGCAATTTTTTGTGAGATTTGCATTTTCAAGACCGAAAGCAAAATCAGAGATTAAGTGTCCTTGTTCAAAATGTAAATGTAGAAAATGGGGGAATCCTGAGGTTGTCTCTGTGCATTTGTGTAAGCATGGGTTTATGAATAACTATTATACATAGTATGTTCATGGAGAGACATCTAGCAATATAGTAAGAAATTTTGAAGGGGAATCTTCTATTATGGAGTTTGTTAGAAATAAGGTAGATGCATTATACCATGAAATGGTAGTTGATGTAATGGGTGTACAGTTTGAATACAATGAGAGGCCAATGGCTAAGGAGCCAAATAGTAAGACAAGAGAATTTTATGATCTCTTGCATGCTGTAGAAGTTCATATAGGTGCTGGGGAATAAGATGTTACAGTACTTTCATGAATGACAAAAATGCTAAACATGAAAACTCTTTATAATATGAGTACTACTAATTGAGATATGACATTGTCATTAAGTCGAAAGTTGTTGAGTCCAGAGGACCAAGAAAAGTGCCAAAGGATTTCTACAGTACCAAAAAAATGATAAATGTGCTTGGACTTGGGTACAAGAAAATTGATATTTGTGTCAATTATTGTTTCTTAAGCCCAACCCAATACTTCTGTTCACTTTCACATGAATGTCTTTCAATTTTGTAAATGTTTCACCTCAGGAAACCTCGACCTTTACTTTTTATCTCGGCTCCAACCACAATGATTTCAATCATTACTTTTTATCTTGGCTCTGGCTGCAATGACTTCGGTCATTACTTTTTATCTCGACTCTGGGCGCAATGACTCCGATCATTACTTTTTATCTCGGCTCCAGCCACAACGACTCCGGTCATTACTTTTTATCTCTGCTCCGGCCACAATGACTACAGTCATCATATTTTACTTCGGCTCCAGCCATAGTGACCCTGTGTCACATATTTTACTTTGGTTCCGGTCACAGTGACCGCATGTCACATATTTTACTTCGGCTCCAGCCATAGTGATCCCATGTCATGTATTTTACCTTGGCTTTGGCCATAAGTGAATTTTCGTCAACAATTTTTATTTTAGTTATGCCTGCAATAACTCAACTCCAATATTCTCTCATTTATCTTTCCAACTGATTATATACTACTCTTATCACCTCTCACAACATCATTCACAAATGAATGACTTCAAGGGGGGAATAGTGTAAGGATAGGTCCAAAATTCTTAACCTCGAACATATTGCTATAGTTCCCTAATAACTGATGTGAAGTTAAATTCAACCCTTCCCGATTAAATGGCTATATGACAAGTACAGTGAATATGTTCACACCTGATTTCACACACATGATTTCTCGGTCTCGAAATTATCGCCTGAGGGGACATGTCAGACTTCGATTATCTTGTTAAGCAAATCACGTGGATACCTTACTAAGACCTATAAATACCCTCCAGAGGTCAGCTCAAAAAGGTAATTGAAACCGACTTAAAGTTCATTTTTCCATTATTCTAAAGGTGAATCCGATTATTGTTGATTTAAGTATCGGAGTGTTTACCCCAAGGATCACCTTGGGGCTTTGCAAGTATATCCAAAGTGAAGACACGGACTAAAGAAGGACTTTTGGTTTGGTGCAATTGCACCAACTCCTGCAGCCACGCCAGATCCCCGCCACCGCAATGCAGTCCTCTCCAAAGATATTCCCATCAATCCATCAAACCACACCTGGGCTCGCATCTTCCTTCCCTGCCAAGTACTCGATGGTTCCTCGCCGGCTGCTAAGTTACCCCTCATAGTCTATTATCATGCTGGTGGTTTCATAGCATGGAGTGCAGCCACGACATTTTGTCATGATTTTTGCATCAATATTGCTGCAGAACTTCCGGCTGTGGTCATGTCGGTTGAGTACCGGCTTGCTCCCGAGCACCGTCATCCGGAGGCTTATGATGACGCCATGGAAGCACTGCACTGGATAAAGTGTAATCAAGAAGAGTGGCTGAGGGAATACGCTGATTTTTCTAACTGTTTCCTAATGGGAACCAGTGCCGGCGGAAATATCACCTACCATGTGACGCTGCGGGCGGCGGAGGCGGTTAATGAGCTGGAGCCGTTACAAATCAGAGGAATGATATTGAATCATCCCTTCTTTGGTGGGATCCATAGGAGTGGGTCAGAGTTCAGATTGATGAACTAACCGATTCTGCCGCCAATTGTAACGAACATGATGTGGGACCTGTCATTGCCAGCTGGCTCTGACCGTGATCACAAATATTGTAATCTTGCGGTGGAGGGTGGGTCAAAGTTCTTGGAAAAAGTAAGAGCGGTTGGATGGAGAGTGCTGGTCAATGGGTGTGAGGGGGACCCACTGGTGGACCGGCGGAAGGAGGTGTTGAAATTGATGGAGGAGAACGGCGTGGAAGTCATTGGGCGTTTCGTCACCGGAGGTGTTCACGCAGCAGAAATGTTCGATAGTTCCTGGGCTAAGGCCTTGCATGCTATGTTGAAAGATTTCAGTTTTCTCCTCGAAGGTGACCGCTTGGTAATGCTGATTAAATGAAGCGATCACCACGTTAATTTCCTTTGTTTTCCATGCTAACAGTGTTTGTTTTTTATTTTCAGCGTGTTTTTATGCTTTGTTTGTTAATTGTCTTGAGAAGACAACAATCAGTCATTGCATTAGCTAATTTAATTCGAGCTATTGAACTTACATTATGTTTAGGTTGATCAAAATGGAGGAGAAAGGAAAAAATTTTTTCCTATTGAATTATTAAAATAATTAGAGAGAAATAGAGAAGAAGGAATTTTTTTACTCTATTTTTTAAATTAATTTATTTATTTAAATAAAAAAAATTATTTTCACGTCGATAAAATAAAATTTATTTGTTAATGCACATAAATAACTAAAAAAAAAAGTCACAGAACACCAAAATTACCCAACTAACAAACAAAAAAGAGCAAACTCAACCTGGATTTTGAGTTTGATTACTCCGCTGGTAGTCTCATGTTGAAAATTGATTTAAAATAATAAAGTTTTTAATTGGAAAAATAAATAAGTTTTAAAAATGATTTTGACGTGGCATAAGAGTTGTTCCTGCTTACCTCTTCAACCGATAGTAGCTCCTAAGTTGGAGCCTGACGTTTGCCAAGTAGTTTTAAACTTTTAATCTTCTGTTTAACAACTATTTGGAGCAAGGTGCACGAGCCCAAAGTTTAAGCAGCACCACCAACTGTGATGATCAATATAAACTTACACTTGTAAGAGATGCTTTCTCTAATATCAATTAAAACAAATTGTGTCAAAACTTCCTATTAATTTAACAATTTTTTGGATTAACATTTACAGATCGAGCTCTCAAAAACTTAACTCTCAAAAGTTTAAGCTTAAATTTAAATTTAAATTTGAGTTTAAATTTAAGTTTAAGTTGTTAGTAGTGTTCACATTTACATATTAATGTGGGATTTGGAACATCACACTTAATCAAAATCCAAAATTAGTTTCCATCTTCGTCACACTTATTCTTTGCCCATAGCTTTTGCCTCTCCTTCTTGATGGTTAAGGATCGCATAACTAAAAGTGTGATGTTCTTCCTTTTTAAAGGGTTTCTATCTCAAAAAAAATTTGTCTCACTCTTTTGAGAGTTTCTACCTCGATGAGTTTCATCAAGTGTTACCTATGGTGGAGGAGGAAGGTAGCATAGATGTGAGGTTGGTTGGGTTCCAAGTGATTGCATCACTTGTTTCAGCTATTAAAAGCATAGCCAGGAAGTGAAATCTGTCTAATCTTTTTGCCTCGGAAGCTAAAGTTGCCTTAGAGGAGACTCTGTCTAATATTCTTTCTGCCTCAAAAGCTGGAATATTCATATAAGACTATCAAATGCTTACACATTTAGGTCGTCTACATTAAGGGTTCGTTTGATTTGAAGTGAGAAGGAAGGGTAGGGATGAATTTTTTTACCAATCAAATTATAATATTTGAAAATATTATAATTTAATTAATTAAAAAACATATCCATCCTCTCTCCTTCCTTTAAATCAAACATATTATAAGTCTAGTTGCTTTGTTATGGTAATTACTTAAGTAATATGTATCAATTCATGACTTGCTATACTAATTTTTCCTATATGTTCGTAGATATAATCATCTGCTATTATTACTATAGGTTTAGCTTTGTTTTTTTTGCTTTTGTACACCTAAATGGCTTATTTCTGGGATTCTTATAATGAAAAAAAAAAAAAAAAAAAAAAAAAGAGATTATGAGGAGGTGCTCATAATAAAAATATATAATTCATCTTAATAAACACAATAGAGAAAAATATTTTTAAAGGATCTATTTAAAAACTTATTTTTTAATTTATATTTTAAAAAATCAATTATTAGATTAAAAATTCTAATCATATAGATAATATATATTAATTTTTAAATTAATCTAGTGGATCCACTTAACTCATTGATTACAAAAAAAAAAAACTAATACCATTAAATAAATGTCAATATATAAAGTTTATCTAATCAAATGGTTATAAATTTTAAATCAATATGAAAATTAATATGCATAAGTTATATGGGTAGAATTTGCAATCCAACATTTATTTTTAAAAATATTAATCGGAGTGTGAATCTTTAGATATGTCTTCCAAAAAAAATTTAGAAGGATAACTTGTACAACACTAACTCCATTAAAATAAGTTGATCTTATTGTCATATATGATTGTATTTACACCTTAATTCAAATCAAATAGTTCATTTTGGGTTTAAAAGTTTTGAAGGCTTACAAAGTTCTTTGTCCTTTTTTAGAGAGTTTTAAGTGTCTCTTGTGGTTAGGCTTAATAAACTCAATGAATTTTATTAAAATTTTTATAATTGAATTTTACCTGATTTTTATTAAACCAAACGAAATAAAATTTCTAATTAATTTATAAAAGTTTCAATCAAACTAAACACAACAATATGGAAATGTAAATGAATTTCATACTATTTTGAGAAATTTAATGAAACCAAACATTCTTAGAATTGAATCCCCCTTTAACAAAGAGTTGATGAAGTAAATGAAAGAGGGAAAATTATCTCGGTAACCTAATGAAATAGTAATGAACTGACACCCTATATCAAGGGTGGCTAAATTAGTTAAGAATTTAAAAGTTTAGTTTGAAGATTTCAAATTTAAATTTAAGACTAATTGAGGAGAGAATTGGATAAAGGAAATGATTTTGGAACAATTTTTTTATATTATTTTTTTATATAACTTGACGTATTATTTAAATGATTAATTCTTTTTATTTATATGAGATCTGTGATATTAAATATATCTATTCATTTAATAACATATAAAAATTATATAAAAAAATGATATAAAAAAATTATCCTCATAACACTACTAATTGGATAAAGAGAAGGGTTATTTATTCTTGTATAATGAGTTGACGAGGCATTTAAAATTCCGAATGAGCCATTATGGGCCTTACCAACTGAACAACGTCCACCGGTTAGTTGGGTTTGTCAAACCTTTTCGGTCTTGATTCAACCAACCTAAATGGACACAACCCTACTCCCCGCATTGCATGAGATAGTGAAACTTGGCTAATGGATGGGCCTAGTCCAACTGACAATCTGAACGCTATATTAATTTGATTTAGGTAAGGTGTTGTACTTGTTTTAACCGTTAAATATATGATTGGAAACAAAATCTTCAACTAATTTTTATGCCTCAAGAACCAATTTATGTTTTGTCTAAATGGAATGTGGCTTATTACTAAATCTCTAACTGGGGTTTAGTTACAATTTTAATGTAGGTATTAAACTATTTAAATTTGTATCTTTATACATTTTGTGAATATGATATTTTGATATATTACCACATTTAAGTTGCTTATGTAACCTTTCTAATTTTCTTATTTTAATGAAATTCTATTCCTTATCAAAAAAGTTGTTTGTAGAGTAGTTAGTCTCGAGAAATGCCAACATTGACCAGGAAACATCCTAGCCATCCACACTTAAAAAGAAAAAATGTGTTGCTATCTAGCTGACTCAAAAACTATTTAGAGAAAGAAAAACCATTTAGTATGAGTAGTATTACTGATACATTCTCTACAACAAATTTTTTGTCCGTCAGGATAAGTCTTGATTTGGTGGATATCTATATGAATTAATTGATCTTTACAAACAATTTTGTTCTCTCAGTAAAGATCCATTTGGCTATAGTGCATGTCCCCAGGATAGGTAGAATTAACTATTAGGAATAAGAATGTTTTTATTTGTGGCAAGGGGAAGAAGTGAAGAGGGAAGAAGGTAGCAACAAAGAAGGAACAGATAGGTAGGGCAGGCAGGAGAGTATCCTTGAAAGAAACCGAAGAAATGTCGTTTTATGAGAGGAGAATAGTTTTGTTGTGGCGTTTTGGGGTTGGAATTTGAAGGAGTGGCCCCACAACAAACAACAAACAAATGATTCCACGTGATGTGGGCCTTTTGGAGATTACGGGAATGGGATTGCCATTGTCCTTACTTGCGGCGGCTGTCTCTAAACAAGGCTAAAGATGGAATTGGGTAATGATCATTATCACTGGCATTTTTTTATTTTTGTTTAAAGCTATATAATTTTATTAATATTTTATTAATTTAGTTATCAAGAATATTTAATAATTAATATTTATTATTTAATAAATTAAAATTAATTTATAAATATATTTTTAAATATTATAATTAATTATTTAAAAAATTAGAAATTAATAAAATATTAATAAATTTATGTATTTTTAACAAAAATATTACCAACAATAACTATTGGTATGGAATTGATTAAGACATTTTAGTATGAAGGCCACACAAATTTTATATTTGTTTGTAAATAGTAAATTTCAATATTTAAAAATATTAGTATGGAGGTTAAGTGGTTAACTTTACTTTATTAAGTAATAAATATTAATTATTTTGTTATTTATAAATTAATAGCTATAGTTATTGATTTTTTTAATAATCAAATTAAATAGAATTAATATTTCAAAAGATAGAATTTAAAATTTTGTGTGATTCTAATAATTTATTATGTAATCATATCCATGCTTGCTAAAGATCCACAACTTAATAGCTATTTTGGATACATTATGTTATCAATTATACAATAAAACATAATCTTTTTCCTCTTAATTTTTTTCTTAATTTAAGATCTGAATTCAAATTTTCCAACTTTAAGTTTCAAATTATTAATAGCTTGAAAGACTCATTGAGCACATTCTAATTATTTTTATTACTCATTGTGGTCTAATTTAATTCTCTGTCCTTTTTAATATGGTAATCTAAATTAGGGCCTGTTTGGTACAATAGTTAAAATTCAGCGGATAGTGGTAGCCGGTAGCGGGTGACGGTTAGCGGATGACGGATAGCGGAAAGGGAGTAGCGGAAAGGGGGTAGCGGATTCGATAAATATAACTGTTTGGTTATACAATAGTTAGCGGTTGTTGTTTAACATTAAATGACTAATAAGGATATGTTTAAAAATAAATAAGTGTATTTTTTAAAATATTTTTATTTTTTATTATTAAAATTATT